>AWOL01S0008202.1:155911-178237 GCA_000715115.1 Nicotiana otophora | reverse complement strand
GTCTCTGTACCGATCCGCAAGACTCTACTAGACTCGCTCATGACTCGTGAGACCTAACTGAACCTAGTGCTCTGATACCATGTTGTCATGACCCAAAATTCGTTAAAGGTCGTGATGGCGCCGGACACCACTGTCAGGAAAGCCAGCACTAAATAGTTAATTAAATTCTCATTTTAATATTTTTGAAATCGTAAATTTAATTCAATTAAACTAGTAAAAGATGAATTTACAGAATAGATACAATGTTTTCCAATTTCAATACTGAACATCCCATAATCATCCCAGAACCCGGTGTCACAAGTGCATGAGCATTTTCTAGGAATTTAAAATAAAATACAATAACTGTACGAAATACAAATTTGGACAGGAAAGAAAATACAATACTCTGATCAAGACTCTGCTAGTTGCGGATCGTATATAAGATGCAGCTCACCTAAATCCCCGTAATAACTGCGCCTCTGCGCCCACAAGGCCACTAGTCATATATGTACCTGCACAAAACATGCAGCAAGTGTAATATGAGTACGTAAATCAACACGTACCCAATAAGTATCCCGCCTAACCTCGAAGAAGTAGTGACGAGGGGTCGACTTCGACACTTACTATGGGCTATAAGTAAATAGAATAATATTATTAAATTAGACATGGATTAATTAATACGGTTGCTATCCCATTATTCTGATGTAAGTAAGCAGTTCTTTTATAATTAAAACTCTCCAAATTGATTTCCCATTATTTAACAATTTATCTCAGGCTGAGAAGGCAATATCGATTATTACAATTTCCAAATCAATCAATTAAATCATGCCGACGTCGTACGACCCGATCCAACAAATATTTAAACTGTGCACTACTAGAGGGTCGAATGGAGCGAACCATAGATGCATCTATTTACTACCGAGGTGCTCGGCCCGATCCCCAAATAACAATTATTTTCAAGAAATCACAAGTTTCTCATTTACAGTCAAGTATCTCATACAAACCTTTAAGTAAGTGAATTTAACCTTATACAATTCTTTTATCAATTTTTATCATTACTAAGTGATTATATTAGCAAGTAAGGGCACAAACATTCCAAGTATAGCATGATACGGGTCCTAAACTACCCGGACAATAGCATAATAGTAGCTATGTAGGGACTCTCGTCACCTCGTACGTACGTAGCCCTCCACAATTAGGTACAAATATTTATTTCATTCACCTATGGGGTTAATTCCCTCTTACAAGGTTAGAAAGGAGACTTACCTCGCTCCGAAGTTTCATAACCGGCTCCCAAGCCATTCAATCAACTCAAATCGATGCCCAACGCTCCAAAACTAGTCACTAAGTAAGCAAATCCATAAATATATACTCTAATACTCATTATAATCCTATTTACAACAATTCCCAACTCCGTTCGAAAAGTCGATAAAATCTCGGGCCCATGTGTCCGGATTCTGAAATTGTTCGAAGATAAAGTTTACCCATAGCCTCACAAACTCAAATATATAATTTTTATGTCCAATTCCATACTCAACTTCGTGGTAAAAATCCAAAAATACCAAATTCTAAGTTATCTACCAAAACCCCACAATTTCTACTAATTTCCATGTTTAAATCCATATATAATCATGTATTTAGCTTATAATAAGTGGAAATCACTTACGTTGACATTGATGACGAAGAAGGAGCTCCAAACTCGCTCCAAGACCGGCTCTCATGGAGGAAATGGGGTGAAAATGAGCCAAGCCCTTATTTTTAAAAGAAGACACTGCACAGCCCCGTCCTTCGCACCTGCAGTCCAATAACCGCTCCTGCGGCTCTGCAGGTGCGGTCATAATTCCGCTCATGCGGTCTTCACTGTCCAGCTAAGACCTCGCACCTGCGGAAGTTCTTCGCTTCTGCGAGCATCGCAGGTGCGACCTGCTCTGCGCATCCGCGCAATTTACGCACTAGCGGTAGCTGCCTCGCGCTTGTGCACTCGCATGTGCGCTTCTCCAGTCCACTTCTGTGGCTCCCCCAGCTCCAGTCCTTTCTCGCTTCTGCGAGCAAATCCGCCACACCCACGATCTCGCACCTGCGGCCAAAGTCGCGCATGCGCGATTACACCAAAAGCATTAAGCTTCAGAAATTCTTAAGTCCAAAAATCAATCCGTTAACCTTCCGAAATCCACCTGAGCCCCTCGGGACCTCAACCAAATGTACCAACACGTCCCAAAATACGTTACGAACTTAGTCGAGCCTTCAAATCACATAAAACAATGTCGAATTCATGAATCACAATCCATTCCAAGCTTAATGAACTTTAGAATTTCAAACTTCTACATTCGATGCCGAAACCTATCAAATCACGTCCGATTGACCTCAAATTTTGCACACAAGTCATAATTTACATTATGGACCTACTCCAACTTCCAGAATTGGAATACGACCCCAATATCAAAAAGTCCACTCCCGGTCAACCTTCTCAAAATTATCCAAATTTCCAACTTTCACCAAATGACCCCAAAATGACCTACGGACCTCCAAATTCACTTCCGGACGTGCTCCCAATACCAAAATCACCGCACGGAACTATTTTCAGACTCGGGATCTCAAACGGACATCGATAACATTAAAATACACCTCAACCAAATTTTTCATGAAATTCTTCCAAAAATGCTATTTTCCACAATAGGCGCCGAAACGCTCCCGGGTCACCCAAAACCCGATACGGACACACGCCCAAGTCCTAAATCATCACGCGAACCTGTTGGAACCTTGAAATCCCGATTCCGAGGCAGTTTACTCAAAAATCCAATCTTAGTCAATTCCTCCAACTTAAGGCTTCTGAAATTAGAATTTTCTCTCCAAATCAACTCCGAACTTCCCGAAATTCAATTCCGACCATACACATAAGTCCTAATACCTGAAGTGAAGCTGCTCATGGCCTCAAACTTCCGAACGACGTGCTAGAGCTCAAAATGACCGGTCGGGTCGTTACATTCTCTCCCACTTAAACATACGTTCGTCCTCGAACGTGCTAAGAATATATCTGGAGTTGTCTGAAATCACTGGTTAACACCTCGTGCACCTACCCGTGCTATCACAATTCAGTTGAGCACATTAGCTCGAGCTAATATGATGATTTTACCTCCAACTCTTGCAATATTGCCACAACGGAAGAGATGTGTAGAAATTCATAACCAACTGCCGAGTCATCAAACCATTGAATCTCCCCTATTCACTAGAATCATCACCTTATTATGAACCAAATAATGGTATTTGCTCTTTAATAGACTGCATATAATCCAATCGCACTGATCCCAAATCCAATAATCTCGTCTCTACAAGTATAAGCTGCTCTAGCAATAAGCCACCCCAGACATGATCAAAGGTCTCATGTGATGCCACAATGTGCTAACAAGCTACCAACTCGAATGTGATACAGAAAGAAAACAAACTCTGGAAAGGACCACTCAACCCACGTAACTAACTAGACAACCGAAAAGGTGTTACGAACCTTCCTCAGAAAATGGAAAACAAAACACACGAAAATAGATATAGGGGATTGTACTCAATATCACACTGTTGCGGCGCGCAACCCGATCCAAACATAACAATCTATATGAGGAGATACTTACCGAGCTAGAATTCTCATTATTACAAAATACCCGAATATCGACCACAAGCACGCTAAGTGCATAATACCATCCCTGGGGAGACAGATAGTGCCATACGCTACAAAAGTCAAGCACAACTAAGTTGCGATATATGATCTGAATCTCGAGAGTCATCCTGCTCACATAACATCATTGCTACGTAGAACCTCAACACATGTGAAATTTATCAAGCCGTTTCACAACTCACACAACATAATATAGTATTACATGAAATAGCCGACGACGAAACGCCATCCAACGTGCGAATACTCCTCCATAAGGAGCACTATGCTGAAATGAACACATCCAGCCTGATACAGACCCCATATTCATATTTCAATCCTTTCATGGACCTCAAGCCGATTCTGATCGCACCGTACTAGGCTAATAACCTTTCAAGGGTCCATAATAACCCCTTTTGTTTTCCATAACACATAAGAATAGCCGCCAAATCCAGAACAAATATTCACAGTTCACAACCAAATGAACCGAGTGCCCTTTAGGCATAAATTCTCACATCAACGATAGTACCACAACCTCCATGCTTGGTTTTCCATCTTTAATCATTTAAGTGACTACCTGTCACACTTATACAATCTTTCGGTGGGACACGCTGCCCCGACCTTCTGCACTAGACAACGAGTCTGCACATTCATACTACCGATCGCACCAACGCTGTAAATTAATTCAAGAATCCGTATTCAGTATGCCAAGCCTCTTCGCACCAGACACCGATCTCAGGTGACACTAAAGACATTACCAGCTTACTCTAACCATCTGAATCCTTTCCCGCTCATCCGAGCTCTCGACATTCAGGTCGACACCAAACTGCAACCTTGATCCTCAACTTCCGAATCCCATGCCGATCACTGCACTTTATCATGCCAATACGCAAGAGTACAAGAATTTCATCTTAACTTCCGAACTACTAATAGGGTAAACACTTCATCACATAGAAACCTTTTACTTACTCATTCCAAGAGAACCACTGTAACGCGCAATTGAATCCTCATATCCACAGAAAATACCAACCTCGAGTAGTGGTCTAAACCACCATAACCCTTCCGGGGTCCATCTGCACATAACATGCCAAAATACTCGAAAGCCTCCAATTAAGATCAGTTACGACTATCGTCAAACCTCGCACGTACCGTCACAAATCACATGAGTAACCCAACACACTGAAAGAGCTGATCATTGCCATAATTATGCCGATTCAACCATTGCTACTCGATCCGGCTCCTTCTAATTTACCCTAGACTTGACTTAGGAATAGTAATAGCTCCATCCAAAACATAGCGAACTCAATCCGCACTCGTCCTGAGTGATCCCATTCTGATAATTCTTCTATAAATCCAAAGTTACATGCTCCCATTCATCTCATGTTACCCCGTAGACCAAAGATAACACGGAACACACCAAGCTCCTTTATCATAATCCGCTGTAGAAGCTCGATATTCAACCATACTATGGACTCGAAATCCTTAGGCACCACACCTTAACTTTTGAATCCACTAGGACCGTTATTGAGAGTCACCCACTCTGACTTGGTCCCAAATATAATCAACTCCAAGGCTCTGCTAGCACATGAGCACCCTCTCAAAGAAGCACCTGGCCGAATCACCTTCCTTGTAACTCGCCTCTACACGAAGCATAAATCCTGAGTCTTCCCAACGCCTGAGCATGAATCTATAAGGCCAACTATAGCACACATTCCTCAAATCGCTTGCTCAAATTACAACTGATGTTCTGTTTCCTTAGTCGTAATAACCCATCAATATGCCGATAACCAGAAATCTTACAAATAGACGACCATGTAATCCAACTGTAGGCAGTGGGACTCTCCTACTTAGCTTGAAGCTACTATTGCATAATCCTGGAACCCACCAAGATTATTCCTTCATCGACATGATCTAGCACAATCAACCCGCAAAATTCCTCGAAATCCTTCCATTAACCTTTAATGAACACTCTGAACCACTAGCCACATTTACACATTCAATCTCTTACCGGGTAGCCAGTAGAATTTTTCGCAGAAGCTTCGTCAACACCACGCGACTGCTAACCTGCTCACAGGAGATAATCCACCTGTGGAAATTACATAAATTACATGCCGACATATTCCAATGTCGCTGCACTGGGTAGAATTACTACAAAATCAGTGGACCATCCTGAGTCTGAGCTCATTCACCAGCTGCACCAGTCCGTTCACTACTCATGGACATCAGCTAAAGGTGCGACAATACATTCCAATCCCAAGTCATATTGTATCCTTCTCCATATCAAGCAACTCATTTCTGTTGTATTAAATCTCCCGCCGTATAATAGCCAATATTTCAAAATATGTCCGTAGACCTAATCTCCGTCTACAAAAATTCCCAAATCACGCTAAACTTTCCTCAAGGCGTGTAGCTATCCTAACACAGAACCCATATGCTACTCTTCCACTCTCCGACTTTGGTCAAACTCAATCTTTTAAGCAACTACTCGACTTTTGTTTCCTTACACTTGGCCTTCTAGAAGTGTAACTGCCGCATGCCACCTCCCACATGTCCTTTCTCATCCTTCGCTGCCCAGCTGTTGCCTTAACTCAAAATTCATCTCTGTAGCACCCAAACCAATAGATCATCGCCAAATTTAAACCTCCCCGAAGATCATCTTCCTTGAGCCATCAACATTAGGATTACCAATTCGATTCTGAACCACTGCACACTACGACCTCTGGCAGCCGCTTTCCTGGCACCATTTATAATACTCTGCCCTAAGGCGAATTGGAGAAAACCATAGCACCGGCGAACTTAACCCATTATAACCAATCAAGGACGATGACGCCACATCATAGGCGAAGATTCCACCACGCTCGAAAATACCAAGTCCCGCTACTCCATCAACCCAAGTCTGAACATTCTTAGTTCGATTGCCTTTCTTCTGTCGGAAGTAAAATACCGAATCTTTGAATCACGCACTGAGTAAACCTCCTTTCAAGTCATGCACTACCCCGACACATAGGCAAGCATCCTACCATCACATCAATACTGTGCGATAACAACTCATGAGCATCATGGCAACATGTGCATAGCCTCAAAGCTCTCAGAAGTACAACTACTAAGCTGAAATAACAGAATATCTTTCCACAAGGAGACGAAAATAGCCCAATCAACTACGTAGGGAGAAACACCCCGCACCACATCCGTAGTACCATTACAATTCCTGAATTCCTGATTTATAACCAGAGTTTCACATCGCATAAGATTGAATGGGAAAGCAATGAAGGCATATGCCTCAAAGGAATCAAATCGCACGATGAGGAATCAAGAAGGGAAGTGCTCCTAACAGCCCTGTAGCCTCTCGAAGATAAGTACAGACATCTCCGTACCGATTCGCAAGACTCTACTAGACTCGCTCATGACTCGTGAGACCTAACTGAACCTAGTGCTCTGATACCATGTTGTCACGATCCAAAATTCCTTAAAGGTCGTGATGGCACCGGACACCACTGTCAGGCAAGCCAACACTAAATAGTTAATTAAATTCTCATTTTAATATTTTTGAAATCGTAAATTTAATTCAATTCAACTAGTAAAAGATGAATTTACAGAATAGATACAATATTTTCCAATTTTAATACTGAACATCCCATAATCATCCCAGAACCCGGTGTCACAAGTACATGAGCATTTTCTAGGAATTTAAAATAAAATACAATAACTGTACGTAATACAAATTTAGACAGGAAGGAAAATACAATACTCTGAAGGAGACTCTGCTGGCTGCGGATCGTATATAAGATGCAGCTCACCTAAGTCCCCATAATAAGTGCGCCTCTGTGCCCACAAGGCCACTAGTCATATATGTACCTACATAAAATGTGCAACAAGTGTAGTATGAGTATTTAAATCAACACGTATCAAGTAAGTATCCCCCCTAATCTCGAAGAAGTAGTGACGAGGGGTCGACTTCGACACTTACTATGGGCTATAAGTAAATAGAATAATATTATTAAATTAGATATGGATTAATTAATACGGTTGCAAGCCCATTATTCTGAAGTAAGTAAGCAGTTCTTTTATAATTAAGAACTCTCCAAATTGATTTTCCATTATTTAACAATTTATCTCAGGCCGAGAAGGCAATATCGATTATTATAATTTCCAAATCATTTAATTAAATCATGCACAAATCATTCCGAGGTCGTACGACCCGATCTAATAAATATTTAAACTGTGCACTACCAGAGGGTCGAATGGTGTGAACCATAGATGCATTTATTTACTACCGAGGATGTAATGACCCGACTTGTTATTTTTAACATTTACCCTCCTTCCAACTATTTGAAGTCTTGAATGGCTTCATATGACGTATTATGACGTGTGTGAATCGTCGGTTTTGATTTTCAGGTGTTTCGGGATTACTTCGGACGAATAAATTCCATGTTGGAAGCCTAAAGTTGAAAAGAGTTGACCGGAGTTTGACTTGTGAGCAAACGACTATGGAGTGGGATTTTTATAATGTCAATAGCTTCGTATGGTAATTTCAGACTTAGACGTATGTCCGTATTTTGATTTGGAAGTCTGTAGGACAATTCGACGCATTTTGGCGAAAGTTGGAAAATGAAAGATTTTAAGAAAAATGTTGACCGGGAGTTGACCTTGATGGATTGGACTTGGACTTCGATTCCTACAATTTGAATAGCATCGTTATGTCATGTACGACTTGTGTGCAAAATTTGAGGTCATTCCGGATCGATTTGTTATATTTTGGCACAAGACCTAACTTAGGACGAGAGTATCTACATATATATAAGGAGTTATGTGATGTACAACCTATTAAATGAAAGATCTTTGAGTCTAGTTTCTAACTCTTCTAACCGTTTATCATTTGGACATTTCTATAATAAGGTATGACCAAATTACCAATAGCTGGCAAAGGAGACTGCGGATGCAAAGCATTCGAGGCCGCATCCGAAAGAAGGGCTGACAATGAAGTGCTGCCATAGCATCTGAGGCAGCATCCGAACCCCAGAAATCTGGGCCTATAGGTACAATTTTGGAGTTCATTTTCCCCACTTCATTTGGACGAATTTTGGAGCTCCTCTCCACTCTCTCAAGACCACCAACTCCTCTCTTCTTCAAGGTAAGTAATCCCCATTATCTTGATGTGAAATTCCATTATTTCTACACTAGTATTGATGAAATCTACACATAAGAATTCTACACTAGTATTGATGAAATCTACCATTATTTCTTGAAAATACTTAGATCTTCAAGAAATTTCTTCAAGAACTCAAAGGAGGGTTTTGCAAGATTTCTTCCAAAAAGGTAACCCTACACCATTAGACTTATATGTTTGGATATATTATGGGAATATAAGTATGAATTTAAGTATTAGAACTTATGGTATAGTGATTGGAAGCCATATGTTCCTAATTTAAATACATAACCATTGTAGAGATTGAAATGTGATTATTTGATGGAATTTTGTTGGTTGGGTATGGATGGATAGTCATGTATGTGATATTGGAAGTTATGAATTGTTTAAGAATGATGGTGGGATAAATTATTGGTAAATGGTAGTAGTTGGATGAACTAATTCTATGGTTAACATATGTAGAGATTCATGCCTACTAGATGTTTGATAAAATGCCTAAATGACCAAAAATCTGGAAACGTGTTTACTAATATTGGTGCAATTGTTTTGCATTGTTATAGATTGAAATTTGTTTAGTGTGGTGGACCATCATAGTATTATTAAGGGGCAAATTTCAGATTTGAGCCGTCCGAAGGTGGCTTCACTCACGAAGATCATTTAAAGCATTGACTTAGTTTCGTCGAGATAAGTGTCTTGCTTAACCTCAAGTGGGAGAATTACCCCTTAGGCATCGAGTCTTATGTACCATTTGTGAAATGTGAAAAGCCGTGTACGCGAGGTGACGAGTACGTACTCAGCTTATATGTGCAAAATTTATTGAGTTAAAGTCTTGGGCATATTGTGTAGTAAATTAGATAATTGTTGGTATATATTTAATCATCTATTTGTCATGCCTAAATCCTTGTTGTTGAATTTGTTGTTATATGAAAATTTGATGTGATTGTTACTTGATTATTTATGTAATTCCATGAATTTTTTGGTTTGATAATTCTTGGAATCTAATTTCATTATGGGTTTTCCCTTTGCAAATAATTAATTAAATGAGCTTAAGAAGAGATGTTTATATAATCATTGAGAATTTGGATTAATGAAGGCTTTGCTTTATGTTGAATAATTTTTATCTCTGTTGATAATTTTTTTTGGTGTTATATACATTGTGTGGAGCCTTCGGCTATTTGTTGTGAAATTAATTGATTTTGTTATATCCATGGAATTTGTTATGGCCATTGGGTAAACTGTAATGTGAATTGATTTTTTTATGTTGCCGTGATAATTTTTCGTGTAAATTGTTGTGTTGTATGAGTTGTTATTTTGAGGATATAAGGGTGGCATTCCATTGTTGATATTATGTGGGTATAAGGGTGGCATTTCACTATTGTTATGTGTATGGGATATTGTATGGGCGGAGTGATAAGGGTGACTATAGAAGCGATAAGGGTAGCTATAGGAGCAATAAGGGTGGCTATAGGAGAGATAAGAGCGGCTATAGGAGCGATAAATGTGACTATTGATATTGTTAGGGCGGAGGGATAAGGGTGGCTTTAGGAGAGATAAGGGTGGCTATTGTCAGGGATGATATGTGATGATGTGGAGTGGTTGCATTGGTGATTTTATGTGATGTTGTGACTTTCCTTGTGTTTATTTTTATACCTTATGCAATTTGTCTTGTTATTGGTAAATTGATAACAATCTGATTTATATTGAAATTGAGAGCCTGACGATATTGCCAGGCATATTATAAAATGAAATGTTAGCATGAGGTGTCGTGAGTACATAATGAAGATATTGGCACGTGAATTGTCCGTGCAGTTGTGATATGAAATGTGGGCACGAGGTGTTGTGATTAAATGATAATAATATTGGCACGTGAACTGTCCGTGCAGCTGTGATATGAAAAGTGGGCACGAGGTGCCGGAAAAATATGATGATATAATTATGGGCACGAAGTGCCGTAGAAATACGAAAATGGGTTGAGACTCGTGTTTACGAAAAATATAAAAATGAGCCGAGACCCGTATTTTATGATTATGAAATGAGGTGTCACATGGTGACTTTTTAATTGAAAGAATTATATTCAAAATATTTATTTGGAAGTATTTTTATTCATAAAGAATTATATGAAAGAATTATATTTGAAAGATATTTTTGCTGAAATTAAATTTGAAGAGTTTTATTCGTAAGAATTATGTGTGAAAAATATTTAATTGAAGAACTTTATTTAACTGGGTGTAATTGTATTTATCAACTGTTGAGCGATATTAATGGTGATTTTATTGTCTTACTGTGCACATCACTAGTTGTTTTATGTTGCCCTTATTGTTATTTGTTTCCTATTATTTTGTATATTATATTGCATAGGTTATTAGACTAGTGAGTGTTTTGACTGTACCTCGTCTCTACTCCACCGAGGTTAGTCTTGATACTTACTGGGTACCGACCATGGTGTACTCATACTACACTTCTACACATTTTTGTGCAGAGCCAGGTATTGGAGATATCGGACTTGGGCAGAATTTAAACAGGGTCGTAAGGATTCAAGGTAGAGCTGCTTGGTCGTCGCAGTCCCTTGGAGTCTTTTTATTTCATTGTACTGTTAATTTTTAATCAACAGTATTATATATTTGATCCTCGGGATCATCCCATGTATTCAGTTAGAGTTCGTGACTTAGTACTAGCAGTCTTGGGAGGTTGTATATTCATATTTGTTCCGCTGTTAGTTTTGATTACTTATTTAATTAAAAACAAAATGGCTTCAAAATGTAATTAAAATCGGTTTACCTAGTCTTGAGGTGCCATCACGACGCCTGTGGTGAAATTTTTAGAGTTATAGCCCCGATCCCCTATTAACTGCTTCTCCCATATCTTTTTCTGCTATTATGACTTGCCTGGAGGTTTCAGTTTAGTTTTTGGAGTGATTTGGGTCACTTAGTCCCCAAATGAAAGCTTAAGTCTTAGGATTTTGACCGTAGTCAGAATTGTATGTAAACGACTCCAGAATGGAATTTCGTCGGTTCCGTTAGCTCCGTTAGGTGATTTTGGACTTAGGAGCGTGTTCGGATTGTGTTTTGGAGGTCCGTAGCTTATTTAGGCTTGAAATGGCTAAAGTCGAATTTTTGGAGTTTTGGACCGGTAGTGGAAATTTTGATATCGGGGTCGAATTCTGATTCCGGAAGTTCGAGTAGGTCTGTAGTATTGATTATGACTTGTGTGCAAAATTTGGGATCAATCGGACGTGGTTTGGTTGGTTTTGGCATCGGTTGTCGAATTTGGAATTTTCAAGTTTCTTTAAGTTTGATTTGGAGGGTGATTCGTGATTTTAGCGTTGTTTGATGCGATTTAAGGGCTCAACTAAGTTTGTATGGTGTTTTAGGATTGGTTGGTATGTTTGGTTAAGGTCCCGGGGGTCTTGGGTGTGTTTCAGATGCTTAACGGATGAATTTTGGACTTAGGGAAGTTGCTGAGTTTTTGCTGGTTCTGGTGTTTCGCACCTGCGGAGGGGAGACCGCAGGTGCGGACTCGCACGTGCGGAGGAACAAGTGCAGATGCGGATATCGGAGGCTTGACTAGGGGTCGCAGGTGCGTGGAATTTCTGCATCTGCGATGCCCGCATATGCTCCCAAGGATTCGCAGGCGCAGATGAAGACCGCAGAAGCGGACAACGTTCCGCAGGAGCGCAAGCGCAGGTGCGGCCCCCATTGCCGCAGATGCGGACCCAACCCTCTTAAGTGATTTTTGCACCTGCGGGGGATTTTTCACATATGCGGCGTCGCAGGTGCGACCCATGGCCCGCAACTGCGAAGATCGTTGGGCAAAAAGGGGCAGAATCGAGGGTTGAGGTTCATATTCACAAATTTTATTTTTGAGCTCGAGAGAAGGCGATTTCTTGAGGGATTTTCAGGGAAAGCTTTGGGGTAACGATTCCGAACTTGTTTTTGGTTATATTTCATTAATCTATTGTTGTTTTTTGTTCATTTAATTAACGAATTTGAGTGAGAAAGTTGGGAAAATGGGGGAAAAGTTCCCCAACCGAATTTCTGAGTTTTGAGTGGGATTTAGACATTGGATTTGGATAATTTTGGTACGAATGATCTCGTGAGTGTATGGGTATTCATATTTGGTAACGTTTACCCAATTCCGAGACGTGGGCCCGGGGAGACTTTTTGGGTGTTTTTCTATTTTCTTGCCTTAGCTTTGATTTCGTTAGCTAGATTATTTTCTTGTTGCTATATTCATGTTATGTAATTGGTTTTGGCTAGATTTGAGCCATTCAGAGTCGGATATTCGTGGAAAGAGCATTGTGACGGATTGATTTGCGCTTGGTTCAAGGTAAGTGGCTTGCCTAACCTTGTGTGGGGGAACTCCTCTTAGGATTTGGTACTGTTTGTTATGTGGGCGCCGTGTACGTGAGGTGATGAGTACGTACACATGCTATTTGTTGTAAAACTCCATTTTTCACTAAGTCATAACTTGTTTTCTCCTTATTTGAAACAAACTAGCATATGTAACTATCCTGTTTAGACCAGAATAGCATGCCTACTTGTTTAACTGCCTATTTGAACTATGTGCAGCATGTTTAGTGAAATTTCCAACTTTTCCTTGACTTGATCTTAGTCTAAACTATAGGATTTCTTGCTGTAATTGTTACTTCGGTTGGTTGCACTGCATATTTACTTTAGGACTATGGAACGGTATTCCGGGAGATCCTCCTATTTTGCATATTTATTTTGGGACTACGGAACAGTATTTCGGGAGATCCCCCTGCACATTTACACCCCCTTTATACCCCCCAAATGATAAATGTGTGTTGGATTGCGGGTTAAAGAGTTTTTTCAATTAAAGTGACAATTTGAAATAGGGATTATTTTATTGTTCAAAGTCGCCACTTGGAATTGATTTTTGGGTGTTCCAAGTCACCTTTTATTTGAATCCCTAATCAAAGGAAGATTTGACTCTTTTATTATTGGTCTGCAAAAATAAAGTCCGGATAAGGAATTTTGTTGACCGGGGAGAAGGTGTAAAGCATTCCCCGAGTCCCGTGGTTCTAGCACATTCGCTTTATTGACTACAACTTGGCTTGAATTAATTTTGGATAAACTCTGATTTATTGGTTTCAATGTTTTATCTATGTACGCTTTTATTGCTTGATTAGATTTATGAAAATTATCTTGAAACGAACCATGTGTGTGTGAATCCGTTCTATTTAGTGTGTTAAAATTATGTCACGCGTACTTGTACGATTAATAACACATTATTTATTAAGGTTGTTTCGCTCAAAGTTGCGCGAACGCATACTTCGGTTTTAGTTTGGGAATCATGGTCATGTCACGCGAACGTATACATAATCACGATGATTAATTAATTAATAATGCACCTAATTAATTATATTCATAATTTGTTGTTTTCCTACCTTTGAGATTGTTGTGAGGCTCGAGAGTTATTATTGGAGCTATTTAAGCAATTATATGTTACGTAAAATAAGCCAAATCACTTATCTCAAACCAAGTGTTAATGTCCCAAATATTAAAATGTAAGAATAAACTAATGCCCAAAATTACATCAATTACCATAAACCGGTGAATTTACAAAGCCCAACATGATTAACTGTCCTAAAGTTCCAATGAATTCAAACAAAGCTTCTTTAATCCAACTTGATGATAATGTATTAACTATAATGAGGGGAGATAGCAAATCAACATACAACAAATATTAAATTGTAAATAATGAGCTAAGCATAAATCTCACAGATCAAGTCATGGCATAAGACAAAAGACTAGCTAATTAAGACTACTACTAAAGACAAAACAACACAGAAGAGCAACAAATCAGAATCTTTTACTATGCTAGCAAGACCAAATTGAGATAACATAAGTGTAAAGAATGGACCTTGTTGCTTGAAACTTCCTTTACATTGAAGAATCTCTATCGATGCCAAAATACAAGGAAATTGGCAACTACAATTTGACCGAAGCAAGAGAAAACAGGGACCTTCAAATGAAACAGAGCCAATCGACCATAACCTCGATGACGACCTGAAACCAAGATCTAGACGAAAATTATACCGACTAGACTAGCTTTGGACAACTAGTTCGGGTGGGTCATTTTGATGGATGCTTGTGGCTGTTTTTGGACGGTGTTTAGTCGGGTTTTTGGTGCAGATTTGTGGACGGATTTTTTGGGTTTTTTGGATTGGTATTTTAGCAATTTCGCAGCTGATTTGGCTGCTCTTTGGAGCTATCTTGCGGACAGTTTTTAGGGCTGGTTTGGGTGACGTTTTGGGTTGGGTTTGGGGGTATTCTTGGGGGTGTTTTAGAGTTGGAATTTGGGGTTATTTCTGCTCGTTTTTAGTGGTTAAAACTTGGAGTTCATGGGCTGAAAATGGAACTGAAGTTGCAGCTCTTTTAGTGATGTTAGAAGCTGGTTTTTCGGATTTCTTTGTTGCGTTTTGGTGAGGGATTTTAGCTTAGTTTTGGGATATTCTTTGCTGGGTTTTAGGGCTGGACAGTGATGGTTTTTGGTGGTCTTTACAGCGGGGTCCTTTTTTGTGTGGAAACAAGGCTGATCTTCTTATGAAGGAGGAGACATATGGGGGTTGTGAGTGGGGACAAGCATGGGGGACAAGGGAAAAGGAGTGGGGACAAAGTGTGGGGGGACAAGCATGGGGGGACAAAGGAAAGTGGGGTGGGGACACGCGTTTAAAGATGGGAGCGAGAAAGATGGAATGAGAAGTGAGGTATTGGTGAGATGAGTGAGAAAAAATTCAAGCATGTTAAAAAATTAGGTGCTCACAGTATGCCCCTCTTTACTAGGAAACACGAAGAGTTTTCAGGCAAAGCAAAGATGAGCGATATGACTAATTTTTGGCTATACCATCATTCAAAAGGGAAGAGATAAGAGAAAAGAGTGCGACCGAGTCTTGGTTATAGATAACCCACATATCCCGGGTTACAAGGAAATTACGCCGCGTGTAGTTCAAGGAAAAAGGATGGAATGCTGAGTTGGAGAGTCGAGTGAGGTTCCGTCGAGGCTCCGGTCTGAAGTCCAGTTATTACATCAAAATCAAAAGAAACTAAACAAACCCATCAGCTATGAGTTACAAGATTCCTATCTATAAGTCTTCTAAAACTTGATTTGAGTCTTGACTGGTTCTTCATGCAGACTCTGGTCTGAACTTTGATGCTTGCTAGCTGAAGGTGCTAGTTCATTCTTCTACGACTTCTTCTAATCAAAACGAGAAATGGAATGCTCGTGACTTCAGTCGTCTTGAGCAGTCCATATCCTTTCCATCTACTTCTTCATTGGGATTCACTTCACTCTTTTTATTCATTTATTTTGGATTGAGACTTGTTCTTTTGTTCATGTTGAACCATGTGCCTCGAGGTAAAACCTTCTCAGACACCACAACAAACAAACGAACGAAATTTTTCTGCCCCAGTTTTCAGCAGAAAAATTTCGTGAGTTATTGTAACAAAATTCTAAACTACTTCTTTAATAAAAGCAATAAAAGATCGGGAATGGTATACCCTGAAAAGGTCATGATGATTTTTGTTTTTGGATAATATTCCTTTATTGTCCCAAAATAATGTCTCAACTAAGGATTGGTGTACCTTATGTTGGGAAAATGTGGCCAGGGAATGTGATACCCTATATTAGCAATGATATCAGAGAGTGGTGTATTATGCATTTAAGATCAAATCAAATGAGGAGTGGTGTACCCTATGTTGGAGAACACATCTAGGGATTGGTGTACCCTATACTGGTAAGGAAATGTAATCAGGGGATTGGTGTACCTAGTATTACTGAGAAGAAAATGTAACTAGGGGTTGACATCCTGTATTACCGAAAAGGAAATGTAACTAGGGGTTGGTGCCCTGTATTACTGAAAAGGAAATGTAATGGGTTGGCGCCCTGTATTACTGAAAAGGAAATATAACCAGGGATTGGCGCCCTGTATTACTGAAAAAGGAAATGTAACCAGGGGTTGGCGCCCTGTATTACTGAAAAGGAAATGTAACCAGGGGTTAGTGCCCTATATTACTAAAAGGAAATGTAACCAGGGGTTGGCGCCTTATATTACTGAAAAGGAAATGTAAACAGGGGTTGACGCCATGTATTACTGGAAAGGAAATGTAACCAGGGGTTGGCGCCTTGTATTACTGAAAAGGAAATGTAACCAGGGGTTAGCACCTTGTATTACTGAAAAGGAAATGTAACCAGGGGTTGGCGCCCTGTATTACTAACAGGAAATATAACCAGGGGATGGTGCCATGTATTACTGAAAAGGAAATGTAACCAGGGGTTGGCGCCCTGTATTACTAACAGGAAATATAACCAGGGGATGGTGCCATGTATTACTGAAAAGGAAATGTAACCAGGGGTTGGCGCCCTGTATTACTAAAAAGGAAATGTAACTAGGGGTTGGCGCACTATATTACTAAAAGGAAATATAACCAGGGAATGGTGCCATGTAGTACTAAAAAGAAATGTAACCAGGGGTTGGCACCCTTTATTACTGAAAAGTAAATGTAATCAGGGTTGGCGCCCTGTATTACTGAAAAGGAAATGTAACCAGGGGTTGACGCCCTGTATTACTGAAAAGGAAATGTAACCAGGGGTTGTCGCCCTATATTACTAAAAAGAAATGTAACCATGGGATGGTGCCCTGTATTACTAAAAATGAAATGTAACCAGGGGTTGGTGCCCTGTATTACTAAAAAGAAATGTAACCAGGGGATGGTACCCTGTATTACTAAAAGGAAATATAACCAGGGGTTGGTGCCCTGTATTACTAAAAAGGAAATGTAACCAGGGGTTGGTGCCTTGTATTACTGAAAAAATGCTGAATCCCCTTGGCGAAAAGTTTCTACCTGGGTTAAACTATGAAAAGCAAACCTCGGTGAAGAGTACTTCTATCCGGAAATATGAGCTAGATCCCCTAGGCGAAAATGTTTTACCCGAAAATATGAGTTGGATCCCCCAAAGTGAAAAGGTTCTACTTGGGTTAAGCTACGAAAAGCAAGCTTGGGCGAAGAGTACTTCTACCCGAAACTATGAGCTAGATCCCCTAAGGAGAAACAGTTCTACCTGGAATAAGCTGCGTAAAACAACCTGGGGGAAAAGTACTTCTACCCGGAACTATGAGCTGGATCCCCTAGGTGAAAATGTTCTACCTGGGTTAAGCTACGTAAAACAACCTGGGCGAAGAGTACTTCTATCCGTAACTATGAGCTGGATCCCCCTAGGCAAAAATGTTCTACCTGGGTTAAGCTACGTAAAACAACCTGGGCGAAGAGTACTTCTACCCGGAACTATGAGCTGGATCCCCTAGGTGAAAAGGTTCTACCTGTATTAAGCTACGTAAAACAGCATGGGCGAAGAGTAATTCTACCCGGAACTTTGAGCTGGATCCCCCAAGGTGAAAAGATATACCTGGGTTAAGCTACGTAAAACAACATGAGCGAAGAGTACTTCTACCCGGAACTATAAGCTGGATCCCCCTAGGCGAAAAAGGTTTTACCTGGGTTAAGCTACAGAAAACAAGCCTAGGCGAAGAGTACTTCTACCCGGAAACTATGAGCTGGATCCCCCTAGGCGAAAAAGTTCTACCTGGGTTAAGCTACGAAAAACAAGCCTGGGCGAAGAGTGCTTCTACCCGGAACTATGAGCCGAATCCCCCTAGGCGAAAAAGTTCTATCAGGGTTAAGCTACGTAAAATAGCCTGGGCGAAAAATACTTCTACCCAGAAATATTAGCTGGATCCCCCTAGGCGAAAATGTTCAACCTGGGTTAAGCTATGAAAAACAAGCCTGGGCGAAGAGTGCTTCTACCCGGAACTATGAGCTGAATCCCCCAAGGAGAAAAGGTTCTACCTGGGTTAAGCTACGTAAAACAACCTGGGCGAAAAGTACTTCTACCCGGAAATATTAGCTAGATCCCCCTAGGCGAAAATGTTCTACCTGGGTTAAACTACGTAAAACAACCCGAGCGAAGAGTATTTCTACCTGGAACAATGAGTTGGATCCCCCTAGGCTAAAAGGTTCTACCTGGGTTAAGCTACAAAAACCAATCTTGGGCGAATAGTACTTCTACCCAGAAATATGAGCTGGATCCCATTCGGCGAAAATGTTCTACCTGGGTTAAGCTACCTAAAATAACCTGGGCGAAACAAACTTCTACCCGGAACTATGAGCTGGATCCCCCTAGGCGAAAAAGTTTCTACCTGGGTTAAGCTACGTAAAACAACCTGAGCGAAGAGTACTTCTACCCGGAACTATGAGCTGGATCCCCCTAGGCGAAAAAGTTTCTACCTGGGTTAAGCTACGTAAAACAACCTGAGCGAAGAGTACTTCTACCCGGAACTATGAGCTGGATCCCCCTAGGCGAAAAAGTTTCTACCTGGGTTAAGCTACGTAAAACAACCTGAGCGAAGAGTACTTCTACCCGGAACTATGAGCTGGATCCCCCTAGGCGAAAAAGTTTCTACCTGGGTTAAGCTACGTAAAACAACCTGAGCGAAGAGTACTTCTACCCGGAACTATGAGCTGGATCCCCCTAGGCGAAAAAGTTTCTACCTGGGTTAAGCTACGTAAAACAACCTGAGCGAAGAGTACTTCTACCCGGAACTATGAGCTGGATCCCCCTAGGCGAAAAAGTTTCTACCTGGGTTAAGCTACGTAAAACAACCTGAGCGAAGAGTACTTCTACCCGGAACTATGAGCTGGATCCCCCTAGGCGAAAAAGTTTCTACCTGGGTTAAGCTACGTAAAACAACCTGAGCGAAGAGTACTTCTACCCGGAACTATGAGCTGGATCCCCCTAGGCGAAAAAGTTTCTACCTGGGTTAAGCTACGTAAAACAACCTGAGCGAAGAGTACTTCTACCCGGAACTATGAGCTGGATCCCCCTAGGCGAAAAAGTTTCTACCTGGGTTAAGCTACGTAAAACAACCTGAGCGAAGAGTACTTCTACCCGGAACTATGAGCTGGATCCCCCTAGGCGAAAAAGTTTCTACCTGGGTTAAGCTACGTAAAACAACCTGAGCGAAGAGTACTTCTACCCGGAACTATGAGCTGGATCCCCCTAGGCGAAAAAGTTTCTACCTGGGTTAAGCTACGTAAAACAACCTGAGCGAAGAGTACTTCTACCCGGAACTATGAGCTGGATCCCCCTAGGCAAAAATGTTCTACCTGGTTTAAGCTACGAAAGATACCCTGGGCGAAAAGTACTTCTACCCGTAACTATGAGCTGGATCCCCCTAGGCGAAAAAGTTCTATCCGGGTTAAGCTACGTAAAACAACATGAGCGAAGAGTACTTCTACCCGGATCTATGAGCTGGATCCCCCTAGGTGAAAAGGGTTCTACCTAGGTTAAGCTACAGAAAACAAGTCTAGGCAAAGAGTACTTCTACCCGGAAACTATGAGCTGGATCCCCCTAGGCGAAAAAGTTCTACCTGGGTTAAGCTACAAAAAGCAAGCCTGGGCGAAGAGTGCTTATACCCAGAACTATGAACTGAATCCCCCTATGCGAAAAAGTTTTATCTGGGTTAAGCTACGTAAACCAGCCTGGGCGAAAAGTACTTCTACCCGAAAATATTAGCTGGATCCCCCTAGGCGAGAATGTTCTACCTGGGTTAAGCTACGAAAAATAATCCTGGGCGAAGAGTGCTTCTACCCGAAACTATGAGCTGAATCCCCCTAGGCGAAAAGGTTCTACCTAGGTTAAGCTACATAAAAGAGTCTGGGCGAAAAGTACTTCTACCTGGAAATATTAGCTGGACTCCCCTAGGCGAAAATGTTCTACCTGGGTTAAGCTACGAAAAACAAGCCTGGGCGAAGAGTGCTTCTACCCGAAACTATAAGCTAAATCCCCCTAGGTGAAAAGGTTCTACATGCGTTAAGCTACGAAAATGAGAGGTAGGAACAATAGTTATGCATGCTAAAAATAAAGGAAAGTGGAGATTTTGAGGAAACTTACCTTTGGTGACATTCGTCCTTTAGAAATCACCATTCTGCATTGTTTTGTTCATGCTGCAAACAAAGAAAAATTGTGAGTTTTGAAAATAGTGGTCAGTTTGTGGCATTGATGTCTTTGGAAGCTTGGCTTTGTGCCCATCTTCTTTTGATGATGATTTCAACCTGCCACTAGATGTTTCCTGAATACCACTAGCATGTCTGGCCCCAGAGAGCCTTTGCCTTTTCAAACTTTTACATGACGGTTGGTCGCATGGGACTTAACCTTTTCAACTTTGTTTTGCCTTTGTGGAATTTCACTTTCGACTTCTTTCCTCCGAAACTTTCAATTTATGAGAATTGGGGAACCTTTAGATTTTCAAACTTTGCCAAAACGGTTACCCACTTGGGACTTAACCTATTCAACTTCATTTTGCCTTGTAGGCACTTTCAATTTGATTTCCTCCTTACAAGAGTTTTTGATTTCTAAGCATCAGCCGCCATGGCCAGTCGGCGTCGACTTGATGTCGCTGCCGAGTCTGGTTGCCTTTTTTGAATAGTAGCTTGTATCAAATGAAAGCCCTGTAAATCAGTCTTGCTATCCCTTCTTTGCCTTAGTTTTGGAACAGAGTTAAACCAAAATGGATTCAAAGAAAAACAAATAATGGAATGGACAATGAATTTAGACAAGAGGTATCCCTTTCGGGGAAGGAAAAAATGACTTATCTGGAGTATATGCGGACTTCAATGAACATGACATGCCTTTTGGACTTGATGTCTGATCTGTGTAAACCGTCCGACTCTTAGAAATTCATCACAACTTTTGCCTCGAAACCTAGAAACCTTGCCAGGATTGCCAATACCAATGGCTGTGAAGATCCTCTTTCCGATCAGTAGTGCCCTTTGCAGGTTTTCACCAGCTAAACTCTCTCATTTCTCTTCTCACCATCACCTTATAGTGCCCTTTGCGAGTTTTCACTAACAAGACTCTCTCATTTTCATTTTCTTTGCTCGTCATCGCCCTATGGTGCCCGTGAGATTTTCACCAATAAGACTCTCTCATTTTATTTCTCTCATTTTGGTGGCATCAGATCCAAGTGATTGTATCTTCCAATTCTTAAACATTCTCGTTGATTGATCGGAAGGACTTGAAAAGGATTTGAGTAAAAAGGATTTGGATTGAATTACAACTTTGGAACCTCTCAGGCGAAACCATTGCCGAACCATTATAACACCTGCCCCAGTTTCAACTTTTGGGGGAATGTAGATTTTTATTTTGGTGTGACTGAACCCCAGAGAGAGGCTAGCTACGTATCCTTTCGGAATCAAGTCGAACGTAGTTCGATTAACATGAACTTGTTTGATTTTTTTTTTCATTTTATTTATTTTTTCTTTTTTTTTTCTTCCTGTTTCTTTTTTTTAAAATAACATCTTCAGGTTCCAAAGAGGGTAAGAAAGGTAACCGGCTCAAAAGGGTTAGCAAAGGGTTGATGGTGTTTGGATAGCGAGAATGAAAGCCTTCATCATCCCAATCAGAGAACATTAATGCTATATAGAGGGTCAAACATAGTACCTTTTGACTGCATCCGCGTTGACGGTTGTTTCAGGGACA
>AWOL01S0008202.1:134338-154243 GCA_000715115.1 Nicotiana otophora | reverse complement strand
CCAGGTACAACGCTCTCTTTTGCAGTACTCTCATTACAATGTATGTACCTTTCCAATTTGGAGCCAATTTTCCTTTAGCTTCTTCATGAGTTGGGAGGATACGTCTCAGAATGAGTTGTCCTATTTTAAATTTATTGGGCCGCACTTTCTTGTTCTAGACACGGACCATTCTTTGTTGGTACAACTGCCCGTGGAAAATTGCGGCCCATCATTTTTCATCCATCAGTGTCAATTATTTCAATCGGTTCTTGGCCCAATCTTTATCCTCACTCCCGGCTTCAACAATGATCCGAAGAGAGGGAATCTCAACTTCGTTTCAATTTTCTATTTATTTTCTTACAAGCCTTGTCTTCAAAATATTTTGTTTCTTAATCTATTATTTTGGGGTCTGACAGCGTTTTAGGATCTGGGCATGAAGTCCGCAAGCATGTCATGTCATTAAAATCTGCATTAACAGAACTAAAAAGAGAATAAGAAAAGTGACAAGATTAAGAAAAGAAACATTCCCCGACAATGAAATATTAATTTCATTTGATTTTTTTAAAAAAGTTTTAAAGATAGAAGGGTTTACATCGGAAAGCAAAGCAGTTAAGTAAAATACTCGGATTAGATCCTGAAATAATTCGGACGCAGAAAAGATAGCAAGAAAGGCTACCGAGACTCCCATATGACAGAGAACTTTTCAGGTTTGACGCCCGTTTTTAGGTTTCTCTTCTGTCTCGGCAATGGCTGCAATGGCCTTCAGTGCCAGATCAAATTCCTCATCTTCACAGATCATTCCGATTACTGGCCCACTGGTGTGAGTAGGCAGAGAATTGTTCATTATATTAGGGGCCTCTTCATCCCTAAGCACTATTTCCTTGACCTTGATGAGGTCTTCCACTGCTCTTTTAAGAGTCTAACAGTCTTTTGTATCATGTCTCACTGCTCCAGAGTGGTATTCAAATCTAGCATTAGCCTGGTGCGAATGGGACTCAGGGTTTGGCCGGTTCGGGGCTACTGGCCACAGTAGACCTAGCCTGACTAGCTTTTGGAACAAGATCGAGTATGATTCACCAACAGGGGTAATCCATCTCAGGAGGCTCTCTCTCTTCTTCTTCTTTTTTTCCTTTTTTTTCTTTTTTTTGATTTTATTTTTCATATCTTGATTTTTGTTTCTCTTTTTGTTGTTTTTCGCTCTTTGTTTTTCTCTGTTATTTTTTGTCACTCTTTTCTTTCTTTTTCACTCAATTGTTTTTCGATTCTTTTTCACTCAATTTGTTTATGGCTATGATCGAATCCGATGGGGATTGCCTATGTATCATGACGCCGCATGAATCAGATCATTACGTAGTTCAGGAAGATTAGGAATAAAGTAAATAAACTAAATTTTTTTTTCCTTTATTTTTTTTCATATACAAAACAGATTACAAAAGCTCCTAACAAGGAAAATATTTTGAATTTTTCTTTATTTTAGATTTTTTTTAAGAAAACTTCTAAACAAAGATTTTTTTTTATTTTGCTTTTTTTTGGAATCCTCGAAAGAAAGATCCTTTTTAAAAAAATAAAGAAAATATTTTGAATTTTCATTTTTTTGTAAATTTAAAAAGTCAGCAAATAGTTTTATTGGATTTTGATATTTTGTTTTTTTGGGAGAAAGACTTTTTTTTTAAAGAAGAAAATATTTTTGGATTTGACATCAAATAAAGACTTCTAAAGAAGGAATTAAAGAAAAAAATATTTTTTTGGATTTTTGAAAATAGGGGGCCCGAACCGATGAGGTTTGCCTACGTATCTCACATCTGGTGAGAATCAGACCCGCGTAGTTCGGTCAAAATTAATAAAGAAAAACATTTTGAAAATTATGATTTTACCCATTATAACCCTTCAAAATATTATTTTTTATTTTTAAAATGGGAACTTTATGAAAATGTGGAGGAAATGTTCTCTTTCTCTCTCCTCTGTTCAATCAATCTATTCTAAAGCCGGTCAATATTTGAGTAAAGCCTACCAAGTAATGTTACATATAGCACAGAAATATGAACATGCTGGTCTGAAAAATTGGTACATGTCCTAGACAGGCCCAGCCTCTGTGCCGAGTCTCATTAAGTCCAATGCACATGATGCAAATAAAGCGTAGCCTACTAGGGATATTCATTGCTTGTGCCTTGTTCTTCTAAGTTTTTAAATTCTAAAGGAGATGATATCTAGACCTGGCTTACCCGGGCGGACAACCCGAGTCGAGGAGTGTCAAGCGTCACCAGTAGTAGAACAACACTGGCTAGCTAACGGCTCTCCCGCCTAAACATGTGTGACTGAATCCTTCACCAAAAGCTGGTAGACTAACTGGCTTTATCTCAAGATAGAAATTTTATGATGCTGGTAGGCAAACACAACATAACTAACTATCAGAAGACTCAGAGGGGTGCGAAAGAGGATACAGTTTATATGTATAGTTCAACAATATTAAAGCGGTAAAAAGTGGACAAGTAGCACATTAGGCCCAAATAAATCACAATATATACAAAAAATAATAAAGCCAAATAAAGTCAATATATAAGCTCGAATTCTTGAGAGGGCCCCAGCAGAGTCGCCATAGTTGTCATACCCCCTTTATACCCCCCAAATGATAAATGTGTGTTGGATTGCGGGTTAAAGAGTTTTATCAATTAAAGTGACAATTTGAAATAGGGATTATTTTATTGTTCAAAGCCGCCACTTGGAATTGATTTTTGGGTGTTCCAAGTCACCTTTTATTTGAATCCCTAATCAAAGGAAGATTTGACTCTTTTATTATTGGTCTGCAAAAACAAAGTCCGGGTAAGGAATTCTGTTGAGAAGGTGTAAGGCATTCCCCGAGTCCCGTGGTTCTAGCACAGTCGCTTTATTGACTACAACTTGGCTTGAATTAATTTTGAATAAACTCTGATTTATTGGTTTCCATGTTTTATCTATGTACGCTTTTATTGCTTGATTAGATTTATGAAAATTATCTTGAAATGAACCATGTGTGTGTGAATCCGTTTTATTTACAACAACAACAACAACAACCCAGTATAATCCCACTAGTAGGGTCTGGGGAGGGTAGTGTGTACGCAGACCTTACCCCTACCCTGGGGTAGAGAGGCTGTTTCCAAATGACCCTCGGCATCCTTCCCTCCAAGAACTCCCCACCTTGCTCTTGGGGTGACTCGAACTCACAACCTCTTGGTTGGAAGTGGAGGGCGCTTACCATCAGAGCAACCCACCTTGTCCTAAAATTTAGTGTGTTAAAATCATGTCACGCGTACTTGTACGATTAATAACACATTATTTATTAAGGTTGTTTCGCTCAAAGTTGCGCGAACGCATACTTCGATTTTAGTTTGGGAATCATGGTCATGTCACGCGAACGTATACATAATCACAATGATTATTTAATTAATAACGCGCTTAGAATATATTAATTATATTCATAATTTATTGTTTTCCTACCTTTGAGATTGTTGTGAGGCTCGAGAGTTATTATTGGAGCTATTTAAGCAATTATTTGTTACGTAAAATAAGCCAAATCACTTATCTCAAACCAAGTGTTAATGTCCCGAATATTAAAATGTAAGAATAAACTAAAGCCCAAAATTACATCAATTACCATAAACCGGTGAATTTACAAAGCCCAACATGATTAACTGTCCTAAAGTTCTAATGAATTCAAACAAAGCTTCTTTAATCCAACATGATGATAATGTATTAACTATAATGAGGGGAGATAGCAAATCAACATACAACAAATATTAAATTGTAAATAATGAGCTAAGCATGAATCTCACAGATCAAGTCATGGCATAAGACAAAAGACTAGCTAATTAAGACTACTACTAAAGACAAAACAACACAGAAGAGCAACAAATAACCAGAATCTTTTACTATGCTAGCAAGACCAAATTGAGATAACATAAGTGTAAAGAATGGACCTTGTTGCTTGAAACTTCCTTTACATTGAAGAATCTCTATCGATGCCAAAATATAAGGAAATTGGCAACTACAATTTGACCGAAGCAAGAGAAAACAGGGACCTTCAAATGAAACAGAGCCAATCGACCATAACCTCGACGACGACCTGAAACCAAGATCTAGACAAAAATTATACCGACTCGACTAGCTTTGGACAACTAGTTCGGGTGGGTCATTTCGATGGATGTTTGTGGCTGGTTTTGGACGGTGTTTAGTCGGGTTTTTGGTGCAGATTTTGGGACGGATTTTCTGGGTTTTTTGGACTGGTATTTTAGCAATTTCTCAGCTGATTTGGCTGCTCTTTGGAGCTATCTTGTGGACAGTGTTTAGGGCTGGTTTGGGTGACGTTTTGGGTTGGGTTTTGGGGTATTCTTGGGGGTGTTTTAGAATTGAAATTTGGGGTTATTTCTGCTCGTTTTTAGTGGTTAAAACTTGGAGTTCATGGGCTGAAAATGGAACTGAAGTTGCAGCTCTTTTAGTGATGTTAGAAGCTGGTTTTGCAGATTTCTTTGTTGCGTTTTGGTGAGGGATTTGAGCTCATTTTTGGGTTATTCTTTGCTGGGTTTTAGGGCTGGACAGTGATGGGTTTTGGTGGTCTTTACAGTGGGGTCTTTTTTTGTGTGGAAACAAGGCTGATCTTCTTATGAAGGAGGAGACATGTGGGGGGTTGTGAGTGGGGACAAGCATGGGGGACAAGGAAAAGTGGAGTGGGGACAAAGTATGGGGGGACAAGTATGGGGGGACAAAGAAAAGTGGGGTGGGGACACGCGTGGAAAGATGGGAGCGGGAAAGATGGAATGAGAAGTGAGGTATTGGTGAGATGAGTGAGAAAATATTCAAGCATGGTAAAAATTTAGGTGCTCACACCTAACCTTGTGTGGGGGAACTCCCCTTAGGATTTGGTACTGTTTGTTATGTAGGCGCCGTGTACGTGAGGTGACGAGTACGTACACGTGTTATTTGTTGTAAAACTCCATTTTTCACTAAGTCATAACTTGTTTTCTCCTTATTTGAAACACACTAGCATATGTAACTATCATGTTTAGACTAGAATAGCATGCCTACTTGTTTAACTGCCTATTTGAACTATGTGCAGCATGTTTAGTAAAATTTCCATCTTTGCCTTGACTTGATCTTAGTCTAAACTATAGGATTTCTTGCTGTAATTGTTACTTCGGTTGGTTGCACTGCATATTTACTTTAGGACTATGGAACGGTATTCCGGGAGATCCTCCTATTTTGTATATTTATTTTGGGACTACGGAACAGTATTTCGGGAGATCCCCCTGCACATTTACGTTTGGGACTACGGAATGGTATTTCGGGAGATCCCCCTGTACTGCATTTGTTTTTTGGGACTATGGGACGGTATTCTGGGAGATCCCCCTGCACATTTACGTTTGGGACTACGAGACGGTATCTCGGGAGATCCCCCTGTTGTTATCACTGTGTTCTGAGCTGTTGTCTTTCATTGATTCTATTCCTGTTAGATTTTCGTATTTATTTTACTGCGATATTTCATTCTGTATTATTTCATTATATTTATACCAGTAGGGCCCTGACCTGATCTCGTCACTACTCGACCGAGGTTCGGCTTGGCACTTACTAGGTACCGTTGTGGTGTACTCACGCCCTTTCCTACATATGTTTTTCGTGTGCAGATCCAGGTTCATCTTACTAGCCTCATCACTAGTTGCAGTTGCTGCTGCTTATTGGAGACTTCAAGGTATATCTGCTCGTGCCCGCTGATCCTTGGAGTCCCCCTCCATCCCCTTATGTCCATTTTTCCTTCTTTCTGTAGATATGATGTATAGAACGGTAAAGACTTCTTAGTAGCTTGCGACTTGCGGTATTCTGGGTTTTGGGAATTGTTTTATACATTTTCAGAGGTGATAATTCTATATGCTGAGTGGAATTCAGTTGCTTATTAGATATTTGTTGTTGTTAGTAGTTAATGTTCGTGTTTTTATTTCATTTCCGCAAAGTGTTAGGCTTACTTAGTCGTAGAGACTAGGTGACATCACGACGGTTCACAGAGGGAGAAATTGGGTTGTGATAAGTTGGTATCAGAGCTCTAGGTTTATAGGAGCCGTGAGTCACAAGCCGGTTTATTAGAATCTCGCGGATCAGTACGAAGACGGCTGTACTTATCTTCGGGAGGCTATGGAACTGTTAGGAACAAACATACTTCTTTGATTTCCTTATCGTACGTGTTATTGGCATCAAATTCTAAAAATTCTCTATTCTATTCTTTCTCACATATGGTAAGGACCCGTGCCAGAGGATGTGATGACCACACACCCGCGCTCCCTGCTAGAGCCACCAGAGGTCGGGGCCAGGGTAGAGTACGACCATGCGGTGCAGCTAGAGCACTCGTGCAAGCTGCGGCAGAGGAGCCCCTAGCAGTCCCAGCTGGAGGACACGCACCGGAGGTTCCTATTGCTCTACCAGCCCTCCAGGAGACTCTAGCCCAGTTTATGAGCATGTTCAGCACCTTAGCTCAGACTGGATTGATTCCGTTAGCTCCCGCCACATCTCAGGCCGGGGGAGGGGTACAGACTCCCGCAACCCACACTCATGAGTAGAGGATCCAGGTTGATCAGGCCCTAGAGTTCATTCCTATGCCGCCGGTAGCCTCGATTCAGCATGAGACTAGGACAACCGCTTCTGAGGCTGAGCAGCTCAGACTTGAGAGGTACCAGAAGTACCACCCACCTACATTCAGAGGATTGGCTACAGATGATGCTCAAGGTTTTCTGGGGGAGTGTTATCGTATTCTCCACACTATGGGCATATCCGAGATGAGTGGGGTTTCTTTTACCACTTTCTAGCTTAGAGGAGCTGCCTATCAGTGATGGCGTGCTTATGAGTTGAGTAGTCCGAATGAGGCAGCTTCACTTACATGGACTCAGTTCTCAGACATGTTTTGAGAGAGTATGTCCCTCAGAGCCTTAGGGACTCATGGCGCGCGGAGTTTGAGCAGCTGTGCTAGGGTGATATGACTGTGTCAGAGTATGCAGTTCACTTCAGTGATTTGGCCTGACATGCACCGGCCTTGGTTGCCATAGTTCGAGAGAGGGTTCGACGATTTATTGAGGGACTCCACCCCAATATCAGGATTAGTATGGTCAGGGAGCTGGAGATGGATATTCCTTGGTTCTTATTCTGGAGCTTCTGCCCCAGCAGCTCGCCATGGTAGGGGTTATGTGGGTCGCCCCATTCATTCAGCTCTTCCAGCCGCCAGTGGTGTTCTATCCCCTTCTAGGCCCCAGGAGACTTATTATGCACCGCCAGTATCTAGTGTGTCTCCTTCTCAGGGTACTTTTAGCGACCAGCTCAGTAGACCTGGCTCGAGTCAGTCACAGCAGCCACGCCCTCCGAGGTGCTGTTTTGAGTGTGGCGACACTCGCCATATGGTGAGGGATTGCCCCAAACTTAGGAGGGCTGAACCTCCACAGACTTCTCGACCACCGCGTGCTCCACTCTATCCTCAGGCCATGATTCTAGCACTAGCTACTGCCCCACCTGCTCAGCCAGCTCGAGGTGGAGGTCGAGGAGGTCAAGATCGCCCTAGAGGGGGAGGCCAGGCCAAGTATTATGCTCTCCCGGCTCATACAGAGGCCGTTGCTTCTGACTCTATCATTACAAGTATTGTTCTAGTCTGTCATAGAGATATGTCGGTATTATTTGACCCAGGCTCTACGTATTCATATGTGTCCTCTTATTTTGCCCCATATTTGGGCATATCTCGGGATTCTTTGAGTTCATCTATTTATGTGTCTACTCCCGTGGGAGATTCTCTTATTGTGGACTGCGTGTATCGGTCGTGTTTGATTGCTCTTAGTGGTTTGGAGACCAGAGCCAACTTATTATTACTCCGCATGGTAAATTTTGATGTTATCTTGGGCATGGACTGGTTATCGCCCCATTATGTTATTCTTGATTATCACGCTAAGATTGTGACAGTGGCTATGCCAGGCTTACTGCGATTAGAGTGGAGAGGTACCTTAGAGTATACTCCCAGCCAAGTTATTTCATTTCTTAAAGCTCAACGAATGGTTGAGAAGGGGTGTGACGCGTATCTAGCTTATGTGAGAGATGTCAGTATTGATACCCCTATAGTTGAGTCAATTCCAGTAGTGAGGGACTATCCAAATGTGTTCCCAGCTGATCTTCCTGGCATGCCGCCCGACAGAGACATCGATTTCGGCACTAATTTGTTGCCGGGCACTCAGCCCATCTCTATTCCTCCATACCGTATGGCTCCTCCTGAGTTGAAGGAGTTGAATGAGTAGTTATAGGAGTTGCTTGATAAGGGCTTCATTCGGCCCAGTGTATCACCTTGGGGTGCTCCTGTCTTATTTGTGAAGAAGAAGGATGGTTCTATGCGGATGTGTATAGATTACAACCAGCTGAACAAAGTCACAGTGAAGAACAAGTATCCATTGCCTCATATTGATGACTTATTTGATCAGTTACAGGGTGTCAGAGTGTTTTCCAAGATTGACTTACGTTCAGGTTATCATCAGTTGAAGATTCAGGAGCCAAATATCCCGAAGACTGCTTTCAGGACTCGGTATGGCCATTACGAGTTCCTTGTGATGTCATTTGGCTGACCAATGCCCCAGCAGCCTTTATGCACTTGATACACAGTGTGTTTCGGCCCTATCTTGACTCTTTCATCATCGTATTCATTGATGACATTCTAGTGTATTCCCGGACTCGGGAGGATCATGAGCAGCACCTGAGGANTTGATTCTTTCATCATCGTATTCATTGATGACATTCTAGTGTATTCCCGGACTCGGGAGGATCATGAGCAGCACCTGAGGACAATGCTTCAGACTTTGAGAGAAAAGAAGTTGTATGCAAAGTTCTCAAAATGTGAGTTCTAGTTAGATTCTGTGGAATTTTTGGGTCATATTGTGTCAAGTGAGGGGATCAAGGTGGATCCGAAGAAGGTGGAAGCAGTGCAGAGTTGGCCCAGACCGTCCTCAGCTACAGATATCCGAAGTTTCCTTGGTTTGTTGGGGTATTACCATCGGTTTGTTGAGGAATTTTCTTTTATTGCAGCACCTATGACCATGCTGTCCCAGAAGGGTGGTCCATTTAGGTGGACATAGGAGTGCGAGGAGAGCTTTCAGAAGCTCAAGACAACTTTGACTACAGCCCCAGTATTAGTTTTGCCTTCAGGTTTGGGGTCTTATACAATTCATTGTGATGCGTCGCGAGTTGGCCTCGACGCGGTGTTGATGCAGGACCATAGGGTGATTGCCTACACGTCCAGGCAGCTGAAGGTGCATGAAAAGAACTATCCTGCGCGTGACCTTGAGCTAGCAGCTATTGTTCATGCCTTGAAGATTTGGAGGCATTATTTGTACGGTGTTCCTTATGAGATCTACACTGATCACTGGAGTTTGCAGCATTTGTTCATGCAGAAGGATCTTAATTTGCATTAGAGGAGGTGGTTAGAGCTACTTAAGGAATATGACATTACCATTTTGTACCATCCCAGGAAGGCTAATGTGGTGGCCGATGCTTTAAGTCGTCGGACAAAGAGTTTGGGGAGTTTAGCATATCTACAAGTAGCAGAGAGGCCTATGGCATTGGATGTTCAGGCCTTAGCCAGCCAATTTGTGAGATTGGAAATTTTGGAGCCGAGTCAAGTATTAGCTTGTGTGGTCTCTCGGTCTTCTCTTTATAATCGTATCACGGAGCGTCAGTATGATGACCCCCATCTGCTTGTTCTTAAGGACACGGTCCAGCACAGTGACGCTAAGGAGGTCACTATTGGGGAGAATGGTGCATTGAGGATGCAAGACAGGTTATGTGTGCCCAATGTGGGCGGGTTGTGTGAGTTGATTCTCCAGAAGGCTCACAGCTTGCGGTACTCCATTCATCCGGGTTCCGCAAAGATGTATCAGGACTTGAGGCAACATTATTGGTGGAGAAGGATGAAGAAGGACATAGTAGAGTATGTGGCTAGATGTCTAAATTGCTAGCAGGTAAAGTATGAGCATCAGTGACGGGGTGGGTTGCTTCAGAAGATAGAGATTCCGGAGTGGAAATGGGAGCGGATCACTGTGGACTTCGTCGTTGGACTCCCATGGACTCAGTGGAAGTTTGATGCAGTTTGGGTGATTGTGGACAGGCTGACCAAGTCAGCCCATTTTGTTCCTGTGATGACTACCTATTCTTCTGAGCAGCCGGCTCGAATTTACATTCAGGAGATTGTCAGACTTCATGGCGTACCGGTATCTATCATCTCTGACCGGGGCATGCAGTTTACATCGCGGTTCTGGAGAGACGTACAGCAGGAGTTGGGTACTTGGATGGAGTTGAGCAAAGCTTTTCACCCTCAGACAGACGGGCAGTCCGAGCGCATTATTCCGATTCTTGAGGATATGTTATATGCGTGTGTGATGGAGTTAGGAGGTTCTTGGGATTAATCCTTGCCACTAGGGGAGTTTTCCTACAACAACAACTATCAGTCTAGCATTCAGATGGCACCATATAAGGATCTGTATAGTAGGCGGTATCGGTCCCCAGTGGGTTGGTTTGAGCCGGGCGAGGCCAGATTATTGGGTACAAACTTGGTACAGGATGCCTTGGAGAAGGTGAAGGTGATTAAGGATAGACTTCACACAACCCAGTTCAGACAGAAGAGCTATACGGACCGAAAGGTTCGCGATATTACATTCATGGTTGGAGAGCGGGTCCTGCTTCGGGTTTCGCCTATGAAGGGCGTTATGAGGTTCGGAAAGAGGGGAAAGCTGAGACCAAGGTTTATTGGCCCCTTTGAGGTGTTACGGCGAGTTGGGGAGGTTGCTTATGAGCTTTCCTTACCTCCCAGCCTAGCAGGAGTTCATCCGATATTTCATGTTTTGATGCTCCGAAGGTATCACGACGATCCGTCTCATGTGTTGGATTTCAGCTCAGTCCAATTGGACAATGATCTATCCTACGCTGAGGAGCTAGTGGCTATTTTTGACAAGAAGGTTCGGAAGCTGAGGTCAAAGAACATTACATCAGTAAAGGTTCAGTAGCGGGGCCAGCCGGTCGAGGAGGAGACTTGGGAGACCGAGCAGGATATGTGCAGCCGTTATCCACATCTTTTCACTACTTCAGGTATATCTCTATGCCCGTTCGAGAAAGAACTATTGTTTTAAGAGGGGGAGGACGTAACGACCCGGCCGGTCGCTTTTAGAGTTATAGCTCTGATCCCCTATTAACTGTTTCTCCCATATCTGTTTCTGCTATTGTGACTTTCCAGGAGGTTTCGGTTTGGTTTTTGGAGTGATTTGGGACACTTAGTCCCTGACACAAAAGCTTAAGTCTTAGGATTTTGACCGTAGTTGGAACTATGTGAAGACGACTCTAGAATGGAATTCTGTTAGTTCCATTAGCTCCGTTAGGTGATTTTGGACTTAGGAGCGTGTCCAGATTGTGTTTTAGAGGTCCATAGCTTATTTAGGCTTGAAATGACGTAAGTCGAATTTTTTGAGATTTGGACCGGTAGTGGAAATTTTAATATCGGGGTCGCATTCCGATTCCGGAAGTTGGAGTAGGTCCGTAGTGTTGATTATGACTTGTGTGCAAATTTTGGGGTCAATCGGACGTGATTTGGTTGGTTTCGGCATCAGTTGTCGAATGTGGAATTTTCAAGTTTCCTTAAGTTTTATTTGGAGGATGATTCATGATTTTAGCGTTGTTTGATGCGATTTGAGGGCTCGACTAAGTTCGTATGGTGCTTCAGGATTGGTTGGTATGTTTGGTTAAGGTCCTGAGGGTCTCGGGTGTGTTTCAGATGCTTAACAGATAATTCTGGACTTAGGGAAGTTGCTGAGTTTTTATTGGTTCTGGTGTTTCGCACCTGCGGAGGGGAGACCGCACGTGCGGAGGAACATGCACATATGCGGATTTCAGAGGCTTGACCAGGGGTCGCATGTGCGAGAATTTCCGCATCTTCGATGCCCGTAGATGCGCCGAAGGATTCGCAGGCTCGAAGGAAGACCGCAGAAGCGGACAGAGTTCCGCAGGCACGCACGCGCAGGTGCGGCCCCCATTGTTGCAGATGCGGACCCAATCCTCTTAAGTTATTTACGCACCTGCGGGGGGATTTTCCGCTGATGCAGCGTCGCAGGTGCGACCCATGGCCCGCAAGTGCGAAGATTGCTGGGCAAAAAGGGGCAGAATCGAGGGTTGAGGTTCATATTCACAAATTTGATTTTTGAGCTCGGGAGAAGGCGATTGCTTGAGGGATTTTTAGGGAAAGCTTTTGGGTAACGATTCCTATCTTGTTTTTGGTTGTATTTCATTAATCTATTATTGTTTTCTTTATTTAATTAACGAATTTGAGTGAGAAAGTTGGGAAAATGGGGGAAAGGTTTCCCAACCGAATTTCTGAGTTTTGAGTGGGATTTAGACATCGGATTTGGATAATTTTGGTACGATTGATCTCGTGAGTGTATGGGTTTACATATTTGGTAACTTTTACCCAATTCCGAGACGTGGGCCCGGGGAGACCTTTTGGGCATTTTTCTAATTTCTTGCCTTAGCTTTGATTTCGTTAGCTAGATTAGTTTCTCATAGCTATATTCATGTTATGTAATTGGTTTTGGCTAGATTTGAGCCATTCAGAGTCGGATATTCGTGGAAAGAGCATTATGACGGATTGATTTGAGCTTGGTTCGAGGTAAGTGGCTTGCCTAACCTTGTGTGGGGGAACTCCCTTTAGGATTTGGTACTGTTTGATATGTGAGCGCCGTGTACGTGAGGTGACGAGTACGTACACGGGCTATTTGTTGTAAAACTCCGCTTTTCAGTAAGTCGTAACTTGTTTTCTCCTTATTTGAAACACACTGGCTTATGTAACTATCATGTTTAGACTAGAATAGAATGCCTACTGGTTTAACTGCCTATTTGAACTTTGTGCAGCATGTTTAGTGAAATTTCCTGCTTTTCCTTGACTTGAACTTAGTCTAAACTGTAGGATTTCTTGTTGTAATTGTTATTTTGGTTGGTTGCGCTGCATATTTACTTTGAGACTATGGAACGGTATTCCGGGAGATCACCCTGTTTTGCATATTTATTTTGGGACTACGGAACGGTATTCTGGGAAACCCCCCTGCACATTTTCGTTTGGGACTACGGAATAGTATTCCGGAAGATCGCCCTGTACTGCATATTTATTTTGGGACTACGGGATGGTATTCCAGGAGATCCCCCTGCACATTTATGTTTGGGACTACGAGACGGTATCTCGGGAGATCCCCATGTTGTTATCACTATGTTCTGATTTGTTGTCTTTCATTGATTCTATTCCTGTTAGATTTTTGTATTTATTTTACTGCGATATTTCATTCTGTCTTATTTCATTATATTTATACCAGTAGGGCCCTGACCTGATCTCGTCACTACTCGACCGAGGTTAGGCTTGACACTTACTGGGTACCGTTGTAGTGTACTCACACCTTTTCTTGCACATATTTGTTGTGTGCATATCCAGGTTCATCTTACCAGCCTCATCACTAGTTGCAGTCGCTGCTGCTTATTGGAGACTTCAAGGTACATTTGCTCGCGCCCGCAGATCCTCGGAGTCCCCCTCCACCCCCCTATGTTCATTTGTCCTTCTTTTTGTAGAAATGATGTATAGAACGGTAAAGACTTCTTAGTAGCTTGTGACTTGCGGTATTTCGGGGTTTGGGAATTGTTTTGCACATTTTTAGAGGTGATAATTGTATATACTGAGTGGTATTCAGTTGCTTATTAAATATTTGTTATTGTTAGTAGTTAATGTTCATATTTTTATTTCATTTCAGCAAAGTGTTAGGCTGTCACGACAATTAACAGAGGGAGAAATTGGGTCGTGACATAGCCCGTCATGCACCTATCTGGTTCCTACAATCAGAGAGCGGGTTCGCAAATTTATTGAAGGGCTCGATTATGATATTAAAATATGCATGGCTCGAGAAATGCAAACTGATACTCTATTTCAACAAGTAGTGGAGATTGCGAGAAAGATTGAGGGTGTTTTAGGCGAAAAAAGGGAGTCTAAGGAGGCCAAAAGGTCTCGAAGATCTGGAGGGTTCAGTTGATTTTACTCTTCAGCTAGGACCCATTATAGCGGAGGCTCGAGCAGTCGGCCAGCTCAGTCCGCACATCAGATTACTCGGAGTGCTCCAGTAAGTTCTTACAATGCACCACCGGCACGGGATTCCTATAATGGTTATTCCAGTTATCCGGCACAGACTCAGTATAAGAAACCGCAACCTTAGAGGGGCTGTTATGAGTGTGGTGACACTAGGCACATGATGAGAGATTGTCCCAGACTTGGGAGGGGTGAATTTTATTATAACACTCAGGCGATGGGCCCCAATATAGTTACTACTCCACGTACACAACCAGTTAGAGGTGGAGGACATGCGGGTAAAGGACGCCTAAGAGGTGGAGTCCCGACCCGTTGATATAAATGCTATGATTTGGCTGAGGCCGATACACCAGATGGTGTCGTTACAGGTACGATCCTGACTTTTGTTATAAAAGGATATTTTCCCTTGATTTGATTCGGCTCTGAATATTGAGGTGAGTTCTCCTATTATTCTCCGCTTATGGGTGAGCTTCATAATTTTTGTGACCCATTTGTATGTTATCCCTATTGGGAGAATTGAGGATGTGAGCCCATGTCTGTCATTTTTATTTTGTGCACCATTGAGGGCTATAAGTCCAAAAGTAATTTTTATTATTCATCACAGTGGGTTTAATGTGTTTCAGAATAATTGATTCCTATTTTTATGAATTATATGCCCTACCAGTATGAGGGTTCGTTACGTGTTATGAAAAATGTTTACGAAATTTATTGAAAAGAAGAAAGAAAGGAAATTGAAATTTCAGTTGGCACAATGTGCAAATACTTGTGATTCGGAATTGAGGACGAGATTCTCGCATTTTATATATGATGTGAAATATTTAAATCGGGCTACAAGCCGCGGTGGAAGTTATATAAGAACGAGGTCCTTGTGGTGAAATATTTATGAATTTAAATTCTCCCTTTGTAAAATTTAGTTTGTACAATAGTATTAATAGGGAGTCATGCCTGTTAGGCTTATTGGATAATTCTTGTATATTTTTCTGTTCATATTCAACCATTTTCGTGCTGTAATTATTGAGTTTTAGCCTATGACGTGAGTGCCCTGGTGGCGTTAAATGTGACTCATTAATCCTAGTAAGTAATCATGAGGTCTTCATGCCTCACATTCTGTTGTCAGTGTGGTGAAAATTCGAAACGAGGTGGTGGTTAATATGAGATTAATTGATGATGCTGGAATTAATTATGAACAACTTTTAAGACCAGAGATGTGGTGATGAGCATACATATGATGTGCTTCATGTCCTGATATCATTATGATAATGCAATGCTGAGATTAGTGTTATTGATATATACCTTGTGGTGTTTTGTTAGGTTGTGGATGTGGATATGTTGTTAGGAGTTGTTTTGGTGTTACTATGGCAGGTAGTTAGGCCCAATTACAGGGGAGACTCTGCCAAATATTTCTGAAAAATTTGGGAGTTAGTAAAAATTTGGGGGATTGAGACGTGCAAAAGAAGAGACAAATTATGTTATGTGTTTGAGGGCGAATGATCCTAAGCGGGGAAGAATGAAACACCCAGAAAAAAAAATTTGAAGTACTTCAACACTATCAAGAAAGTTGTGTGTATAGGCACGAGTTGCTATAGACAGTTGAGACTAATACCGTGCGTTGTTGTGAAAAATCAGGCCTTTTGAAATTGTTTGGAGTGTAAGGAATTGATCTTAAAGTTTACAAATATGGATAAAAGAAATAATCTCAAATGAGATGGTGTTGTCGGGCTTATGTCAAATGCGGTAACATGGGATCAACCGCGAGTATATGTGTAAAAGTAAATTCATCAATTTGGTAACCTCAGAATAAGTCTTAGCACGTTCGAGGACGAACATTTGTTTAAGAGGTGGAGAATGTAATTACCCGACTTGTTATTTTGAAAATTTACGCTCCTTCCAACTATTTGAAGTCTTGAATAGCTTCATATGATGTATTATGACGTGTGTGAATCGTCGGTTTTGATTTTCAGGTGTTTTGGGATTAGTTCGGAAGAATAAATTCCATGTTGGAAGCCTTAAGTTAAAAAGAGTTGATCGGAGTTTGACTTGTGAGCAAACAACTCTGGAAAGGGATTTTTATAATGTTAATATCTTCGTATGGTGATTTCGAACTTAGGCGTATGTCCGGGTTTGGATTTGGAAGTCTATAGGACAATTCGACGCATTTTGGCGAAAGTTGAAAAATGGAAGATTTTAAGAAAAATGCCGACCGGGAGTTGACCTTGATGTATCGGACTTGGACTTCGATTCCGGAAATTTGAATAGCTTCGTTATGTCATTTACGACTTGACCTAACTTAGGACAAGAGTATCTACATATATATATAAGGAGTTATGTGATGTGCAACCTATCAAATGAAAGATCTTCGAGTCTAGTTTCTAACGCTTCAAACCGTTCGTCATTTGGACATTTCTATAAGAAGTTATGACCAAATTACCAATGGCTGGCAGAAGAGATTGCGGATGCGAAGCATCCGAGGCCGCATCCGAAAGAAAGGCTGGCAATGAAGTGCTGCCATAGCATTCGGGGCAGCATCCAAAACCTAGAAATCTGGGCCTATAGGTACAATTTCGGGGTTCATTTCCCCACTTCATTTGGACGAATTTTGGAGCTCTTCTCCACTCTCTCAAGACCACCAACTCCTCTCTTCTTCAAGGTAAGCAATCCCCATTATCTTGATGTGAAGTTTCATTATTTATACACTAGTATTGATGAAATCTACACATAAGAACTCTACACTAGTATTGATGAAATCTACCATTATTTCTTGAAAATACTTGGATCTTCAAGAAATTTCTTCAAGAACTCAAAGGAGGGTTTTGCAAGATTTCTTCCAAAAAGGTAATCCTACACCCTTAGACTTACATGTATGGATATATTATGGGAATATGAGTATGACATTAAGTATTAGAACTTATGGTATGGTGATTGGAAGCCATATGTTCCCAATTTAAATACATAACCATTGTAGAGATTGAAAGGTGATTATTTGATGGAATTTTGTTGGTTTGGTGTGGATGGATGGTCATGTATGTGATGTTGGAAGTTATGAATTGTTTAATAATGATGGTGGGATAAATTGTTGGTAAATGGTAGTAGTTGGATGAACTAATTCAATGGTTAAGATATGTAGAGATTCACGCCTGCTAGGTGTTTGATAAAATACCTAAATGACCAAATATCTGGAAACTTGTTTACTAATATTGGTGCAATTGTTTTGCATTGTTGCAGATTGAAATTTGTTTAGTGTGGTGGACCATCGCAGTATTATTAAGGGGCAAATTTCAGATTTGAGCCGTTCGAAGGCGGCTTCACTCACGAAGATCATTTAAAGCATTGACTTAGTTTCGTCAAGATAAGTGTCTTGCTTAACCTCAAGTGGGGGAATTACCCCTTATGCATCGAGTCTTATGTTCCATTTGTGAAATATGAAAAGCCGTGTACGCGAGGTGATGAGTATGTACTCGGCTTATATGTGCAAATTTATTGAGTTAAAGTCTTGGGCATGTTGTGTAGTAAATTGGATAATTGTTGGTATATATTTAATCATCTATTTGTCATGCCTAAATCCTTGTTGTTGAATTTGTTGTTATATGACAATTTGATATGATTGTTACTTGATTATTTGTGTAATTCCGTGAATTTGTTGGTTTGATAATTCTTGGAATCTAATTTCATTATGGGTTTTTCCTTTGCAAATAATTAATTAAATGAGCTTAAGAAGAGGTGTTTATATAATCATTGAGAATTTGGATTAATAAAGGCTTTGCTTTATGCTGAATAATTTCTATCTCTGTTGATTATTTTTGTGGTATTATATACATTGCGTGGAGCCTTCGGCTATTTGTTGTGAAATTAATTGATTTTGTTATATCCTTGGAATTTGTTATGGCCATCGGAAAAACTGTATGTGAATTGATTTTGTTATGTTGCCGTGATAATTTTCCGTGTAAATTATTGTGTTGTGTGAGTTATTATTTTGAAGATATAATGGTGGCATTCCATTGTTGATATTATGTGGGTATAAGGGGTGGCATTTCACTGTTGTTATGTGTGTGGGATATTGTCTGGGCGGAGTGATAAGGGCGGCTATAAGAGCGATAAGGGTGGCTATTGATATTGTCAGGGTGGATGGATAAGGGTGGCTATAGGAGAAATAAGGGTGACTATTGATATTGTCAGGGCGGATGGATAAGAGTGGCTATAGGAGAGATAAGGGTGGCTATTGTCAGGGATGATATGTGATGATGTGGAGTGGTTGCATTGGTGATTTTATGTGATGTTGTGACTTTTCTTGTGTTTATTTTTATACCTTATGCAATTTGTCTTGTTGTTGGTAAATTGATAATAATCTGATTTATGTTGAAATTGAGAGCCTGTGGATATTGCCAGGCAGATTATAAAATGAAATGTGGGTACGAGGTGCCGTGAGTAAATAATGAAGATATTGGCACGTGAATTGTCCGTGCAGTTGTGATATGGGCACGAGGTGCTGTCATTAAATGATAATAATATTAGCACGTGAATTGTCCGTGCAGTTGTGATATGAAAAGTGGGCACGAGGTGCCGGGAAAATATTATGATTTAATTATGGGCACGAAGTGCCGTGGAAATGGGCCGAGACCCGTGTTTACGAAAAATATAAAAATGGGATGAGACCCGTATTTTTATGATTATGAAATGAGGTGTCACATGGTGTAATTGAAAGAATTATATTCAAAATATTTATTTGGAATGATTTTTATTCAAAAAGAATTAAACGAAAGAATTGTATTTGAAAGATATTTTTGAGGAAATTATATTTGAAGAGTTTTATTCGTAAGAATTATGTGTGAAAGATATTTAATTGAAGAACTTGATTTAACTGGGGATAATTATATTTATCAATTGCTGAGCGATATTAATGGTGATTTTACTGTCTTACTGTGCACATCACTGGTTGTTTTATGTTGACCTTATTGTTATTTGTTTTCTATTATTTTATATATTATATTGCACATGTTATTAGACTAGTGAGTGTCTTGACTGTACCTCGTCTCTACTTCACTGAGGTTAGTCTTGATATTTACTGGGTACCGAGCACATTTTTGTACAGAGCCATTTTTGTTAAACATTTAGACTTCTCCATATTTTTGTGCAGAGCCAGGTATCAGAGATATCAGACTTGGGCAGAGTTTAAGCGGGATCGTAAGGATTCAAGGTAGAGCTACTTGGTCGTCGCAGTCCCTTGGAGCCGTTTCATTTCATTTTACTGTTAATTTTCAATCAAATAGTATTGTATATTCGGTCCTCGTGACCATCCCATGTATTCAGTTAGAGTTAGTGACTCAGTACTACCAGTCTTGAGAGGTTGTATATTCATATTTGTTCCGCTGTTAGTTTTGATTACTTATTTAATTAAAAAAATGGCTTCAAAATGTAATTGAAATCGGCTTACCTAGTCTTAGAGACTAGGTGCCATCACGACGTCTGTGGTGGGATTTTGGGTCGTGACAGAGGCGCTCGGCCCGATCCACAAATAATAATTATTTTCTAGAAAACACAAGTTTCTCATTTACAGTCAAGTATCTCATACAAACCTTCAAGTAAGTGAATTTAACCTTATACAATTCTTTTATCAATTTCTATCATGACTATGTGATTATATTAGCAAGTAAGGGCACAAACATTCTAAGTATAGCATGATACATGTCCTAAACTGCCCGGACAATAGCGTAATAGTAGCTACGTACGGACTCTCGTCACCTCGTACGTACGTAGCCCCCACAATTAGGTACAAATATTTATTTAAT
>AWOL01S0008202.1:91429-114187 GCA_000715115.1 Nicotiana otophora | reverse complement strand
AGTATGATGACCCACATCTGCTTGTCCTTAAGGACATAGCTCAGCATGGTGATGCCAAGGAAGTCACTATTGGAGATGACGTTGTATTACAGATACAGGGCAGGCTATGTGTACCCAATGTAGATGGCTTGCGTGCGTTTATTCTCCATGAGGCTCACAGTTCGCGGTAATCCATTCATCCGGGTGCCGCGAAGATGCATCAGGACTTAAGGCAGCATTACTGGTGGAGGAAGATGAAGAAATACATAGTGAATATGTAGCTCGGTGCCTAAATTGTCAGCAGGTAAAGTATGAGCATCAGTGGCCAGGTGGGTTGCTTCAGAAGTTAGAGATTCTGGAGTGGAAATGGAAGCGAATCACTATGGATTTCGTTGTTAGACTCCCATAGACTCAGCGGAAGTTTGATGTAGTTTGGGTGATTGTGGATAGGCGGACCAAGTCAGCTTATTTTGTTCCTGTGATGACTACCTACTCTTCCGAGCAGTTGGCTCGAATCTATATTCGCGAGATTGTCAGACTTCATGACGTACCGGTATCTATCATCTCTGATCAGGATCCACAGTTTACCTCAAGGTTTTGGAGGACTGTACAGTGAGAGTTGGGTACTCGGGTATAGTTGAGTACATCATTTCACCCTCAAATGGACAGGCAGCCTGAACGCACTATTCAGACACTGGAGGATATTCTTCGTGCATGTGTGATAGATTTTGGGGGTGCTTGGGACCAGTTCTTACCACTTGCGGAGTTTTCTTACAACAACAGTTACCAGTCTAGCATTCAGATGGCTCCGTATGAGGCCTTGTATGGTAGGCGGTGCCAGTCTCCAGTGGGTTGGTTCGAACCGGGTGAAGCTAGGCTATTGGGTACAGAGTTGGTCCAAGATGCCTTGGAAAAGGTTAAATTGATTCAGGATCGACTTCGTACAACCCAATCTAGACATAAGAGTTATGCGGATCATAAGGTTCATGATGTTGCATTCATGGTTGGTGAGCGGGTCTTACTCCGGGTTTCGCCTATGAAAGGTGTGTTGAGGTTCGGGAAGAAGGGCAAGTTTAGCCCTAGGTATATTGGGCCTTTTGAGATTCTTTAAAGAGTTGGAGAGGTGGCTTGCAGACTTGCACTACCACCTAGTCTCTCTATAGTTCATCCGGTATTCCATGTTTCTATGCTCCGAAAGTATCACGACGGTCTGTCTCATGTGCTAGAGTTCAATTCAGTTCAGTTGGACAAGGATCTATCTTATGGTGAGGAACCAGTAGCTGTTTTGCACAGGCAGGTTCGAAAGTTGAGGTCAAAGAACATTGATTCCGTGAAGGTTCAATAGAGGGGTCATCCGGTCGAGAAGGTGACTTGGGAGACCGAGCATGATATGCGCTGCTATTGTCCTCATCTTTTCACCACTCCATGTATAATTCTAAACTCGTTCGAGGACGAACGTTTGTTTAAGAGGGCGAGGATGTAATGACCCGGCCAGTCATTTTAAAGGTTGTAGCCCCGTTCCCCTATTTAATGATCATTCTGTACTTTATAATTGTTATATGACTTGTTGGGGCCAATTGGTTCGGGTCCGGAGAGATTTTAGAATGAATTGGAACACTTAGTTCCAAAGGTTAAAACTTAAGTTGAAAAGGTTGGCCGGATGTCGACCTATGTGTAAACAACCCCAGAATAGAATTTTTATGATTCCAATAGCTCCGTATGGTGATTTTGGACTTAGGAGCCAGATCGGAATTTATTTGGAAGTCCGTAATTAAATTAGGCTTGAAATGGCTAAAATAGTAATTTAAGTTTGTAAGTTTGACCAGGGAGTTGACTTTTTGATATCGGGGTCGGAATCCAGTTTCGAAAATTTTCATAGCTCCGTTATGTCATTTATGACTTGTGTGTAAAATTTGAGGTCAATCGGACTTGATTTGATAGGTTCCGGCGTCATTTGTAGAAATTGAAAGTTTCAAAGTTCATTAGCCTTTAATCTATGTGTGATTCGTGTTTTTAGTGTTGTTGGATGCGATTTGAAGAATCGACTAAGTTTGTATGATGTATTAGGACTTGTTGGTATATTTCGTTGAGGTCCCGAGGGGCTCGGGCGTGTTCCGGATGGTTAACGGATCATTTTTGGCATTGGTGAGATAACTGATATCTGCTACTGCAATTTTTCTCGTTTCCTCTTTCACGTTCGGGAGATGAGCCTCACGTTCGCGAAGAGTGTTCTGAGCTGGTGAGATTTTTGTTCTATGTGTTCGCGGAGTAGAGGACGCGAACGCGAAGGGTAGGGCAGTGTGTGCATCGCGAACGCGTGGGTGGCGTCGCGTTCGTGAAGGAGAGTGAGGCAGCTGGGAACCCCAGTCTTTTGTTCCACACGTTCATGAGGTAAGGGACGCGTTTGCGAAGGTCTGAGTTTGCAAAGCTTCGCGTTCATGAAGAGGAAAGTTGGGAAGCACATTTTTGTGCTTCGCGAACACGAGGCAAGGGTCGCGTTCGCGAAGAAGAAACCACTGGATAGAATGTTTAAGTTCAGAAAATGGGACTTCATCCCATTTTCCATTTTTAACGATTTGGAGCTCGGATTGATGCGATATTTGGGAGATTTTCAGAGAAAACATTGGAGTAAGTTTTCTTAACTCAATATTGGTTATATTACCCGAATCCATCACTGTTTTTAACATTTAATTGGTGATTTAAGTTGGAAAATTTGAAAACCCTCTTGGATAGATTTGAGGATTTGAGGGCCGAATTGTTATCGGAACTTAGTCATTTTGGTATGGTTAGACTCATGGTTGAGTGGGCATTCACATTTCGTAACTTTCGCCGGATTCCGAGATGTGGGCCCCATGCGCGATTATTGAATTAATTTCGGATTTTATTGAAAATATAGTATTTTCTTATAGAATTGATTCTATAATTTTTGTTGACTGTATCGAATTAATTATGACTAGATTTGAGTCGATCGGAGTCGGAAAGTCGAGGAAAAGACATACTACTTGATTAAATTAGAGCAAGTCAAGGTAAGTGACTTGTCTAACCTTATGTGGGGGGAAATTCCCCCAGGATTGGTGTTGAGGTGATAGTTGCAATGTGTTGAAAGTCGTGTACACGAGGTGACGAGTGTGTACATGGGCTAAATGTGGAAGATTATGTCTTTAAATTCTGTAGAGCACTATTGCATATTAATTAAATTGTTTTATTCTGTTATATTCATCATCATTAATATATTTTCGTATTTTAAATTTGCATGACTTGTTCCTGCTAAGTGTTTTACCTGTTTAGTTGAAACTCTATTTTATTTTGTTCTGTGCATTACTTGAAGGATGAATTTCTTAATTTAAATATTATTAAAAACAAAGTATTTTACATTTAAAATTTTGATATTTAGACAAGGTGTTAAATTTGTGAAATATTATTTTTGCTGAATATTTTATGACATTTTCGTACTCATTGTGAAGGAGTCGTGAGCTCTTTATTATGAAAAATATTGTTGTTGATTTATTTTGGCATGAGCCGTGAGCTCTTTATTATGGAAAAATATTGTTATTGATTTATTTTGGCAAGTTAGAATATTTGGGCACTTGAGGTGCAAATTGTAATATATTGTGATATTGATACGCATGCAATGGTATAAGGTCTGGGTGTTGAAACGCATCCGGTGAGATAAGGGTGGCTTGATACGCATGGCTAGTAGGAGAACTACTAGAAGTCATGTGGTGTGATAAGGGTGGTTAAAACGCGGGACGCTATTTCGGGAAAAATATTTTCTTTAAAATAAATTATGAAGGTTCCCGCGGTTGTCGCGCCCCCTTTTTCTTGCGAAATCGGGTTTCGGCGTTAACAACTCTTTTAAAAGGAAGGAAGGGTTATTAAAAGAGAGTCGCCACCTAACGGATTAAGGAGTGTTAGGGCACCTATTGCAAATGACTCGAGTTTACTAGTTTGCGTCACCAAAGATCGGGTAAGGGCTCAAATTACCTCGATGAGAAGGTGTTAGGCACTCCTCGAGGTCTACAACAGTGGGTCCCGGCCGAACTTAAATCATGTGAATTAGTCTAAGAGAGAAGAGAAACAGAAAGAAAGAATTATTTTAATAGGAGTGGGGGGTCTTAAGTTTTTTAGCCTAAAGGATCACCCCATGCAACTTAAATAATACTTCGTAACTCCCCCAAGACGGGGGTGTTAGTCATATTATTCAGCGGGTACATACTATCATCTCCTGCTACCCGATTACTATCTTTAAGTTATTTACCTAAAGCGCTCTAATCAATTCTAAATCGCACCCTATGCGTGCACTACCCGTCCCTTGCCTATGGCCGAGGAGGCGTTTGGACCTCTATTTTTGGATGGTTCTAGACTTAACTTAGGTTGCTCAAAAAATAATAAAAACTAGGCGACATACAAAACAAATTATACTTTCATGTAAAAGCAAATAAGGGCCGAGGTTAGCCTCCACACTTAGGCAGCAAATGCACGCAAACAAATTAGGCATTTTGACAGTTTCAACAATTGAAGTCGTTAGGCCCTATAGACATGATTTCTATATGATTCTGGATTTTAATCATGCGAGTAGTTATGCAAAGTAATTTCAAAGTGACTGCACAGTTGTGTATTGATTATAAGCATAAGCGGTTGAAACCTATAAACATGCTATCTAGGTGATTTACTCAGTATTTGGCAGTAATAAATACGAGAGATATTCAGAATTACTCAGTTGTTCCTATAGGCATGCTTTCTACTTACGTTTAATGAGGCCGTGTTTTAAGGCCTAATTTTAGTGCTTAACATAGATAGTGATTACCCTATAGACATGGTTCCTACCCTTGATGATTGAAACTGGTTTTAGTTCTTATATACTAAATGAGCAAGTATGACAATAGCATATCAATCAATTAAGAATCCTATGGGCATGACTTCTAAAAATGCATATTTATAAATGACCCTATGATCCTGATGAATATGCTGCAGTGCAAATTGAACTTTGGTTATTTTATTCCCTATAGGCATGGTATCTAAAAAGCAGAATAGGCAGGTTATCCACAGAGCTTATTCGAGCAAGTAAACACCTATAGGCAAGTTATCTACAGAGCATATTCGAGCAAAATAAATACCTATAAGCAGGTTATCTAACATACAATAGTAGAATGAGCAAAGTAAACACCTATAGGCAGGTTATCTAACACAATAGTAGAATGAGCAAAGTAAACACCTGTAGGCAGGATTTCTACCCATTCTCATGCAAATGTTAAAATAAACCTAGTTTCCCAATTTACTAATACCCCAATTGTTATTACAAATAATTATTACAGACCAGAATTGAATGAATAAATTACAAAGTATAAAAACTATAGGAAGCATGCATCAGGCCCAAATAGACATGGACAGGCCATGCCTTCAACTTACGGTAGCTCCAAAAGCCCATGTTGAAAGATACATAGTAACCAGCAGTGAATTATTCACCCATATATCAAGGGTAAGCATACAGAACCCAAATCTCTAGTGTGTTAGAGTTCCCAAGGGCTTCAAGAACCCAGGGCAGGCTCACACTAGAGAAAAATGATCAGAACAGTTCAAAGAAGACTAGGGACCAAATCCTAGTGTGTCAGCATTCACGAGGGTCTCATATAAACCCTGAGCAGTGCTCACACTAGGGAGGCCAAGGGACAGAACCTAAATTGCTTTGGCTTTCAGCCAGCAAAGAGTGAGAATTCAGGAGAGTAAGATGGTATTAGGGGGTACAGAATCACACATAGAACACAAACAAATAGCAACACATTTGAACCTAGGCAGACTTAATTCAGTTTTTAGAAGTTAACACAATCACATGCTAATAAGACCAGTTCATAAACATGTTCACAATGATAACAAAGACTGCATATCAGACTGAGTCACAGAAAGAAAGCTCATTGATTAACAGTAGGCCAGGAACACACTAATTAGTATTAGGAACTGATTAAAAAATTTAGCAGAGGTATCATAACATAGTGAGCACAGAACCAAACAAGTCACATAGTGACAGGTTCAATAAACAAACTAATGAATCTGTTAAGGCACACATAACTAAACAGTCCTTAGGAAAGGTATGAATGCATTTAAGGCTAAAGAATAGCCCTAAATTAAACAGAGTTAAGCAGATTCAAACTAAGTTCAACATATCTTAAATACAGGTAATAGCATTTGGGGTAACATGGTTTGATAACAGTAACACATTAATCAGGTAATCATAATGGAAAAGCAAAGGATTCAATAAACTCACCAGTTAAGATGAAACAGGAAAAAGGAACCCAACAGTGTAGCAATTATTACCAACAGAAGCAAAACAGTTGAGGATTTCTGGCCTTGGCTTCCAGCCGACCAGGAATCAAAAGTACAGAGTAGTATTGCTAGGAGTGAAAACTTTTGAGTTCTAAACTTTATTTCAAAGGGGAGTAGGGAGGAGTTCGAATAATGTTCTAGCATTAAAGAATTACTCACTTAAATACAGAGGTCAGTCTTTAAATAAGTAGGGTTGAACCCTAAGTTGAAAAAATGCACAAAACCAGTAGGAAATAAGGTAAATAATCACATCAGGCAGACAAGAGATCATTGTAAAAGGAATACTCAATCGAGCCAGATTTGATTCAAGTAAAAAGGGTTGGAAACCCTAAATTAGGTAAACCCCAAAATTAATAGAGAATAATGGCAAAGAATCATGTATTAATACATACAAATAAACGTAGACAGGGATAATTCAAAAGAGACATGAAATTGAACCAGATTAGTTTGAGTAAAAAGAGACCGAAACCCTAATTTTGGGTAAAACACAAAATCAACAAGAATAAAGGAAAAGAACACATATTAGCACAAAATAAACATATATAGGAACTTAAAAAAGGAAACTTATAATCGAACCAGATTTGGTTCAAGTAAAAGGGGTTTGAAACCCTAAATTAGGTAAGTCACAAAATCGGCAAAAATCAACATACCCATAAGTAATAGAGCAAATATAGACGAAGAAATGTTTTAAAAAAAACAGAGTTTAAACCAGATTTGGTTCAAATCAAAGAAGATATGAAACCCTAACCTTTAGGGCTTGGTGCGAATCAAGAGAGATATGAGAGAATCATCACAAATAACGTACTTGGACTCGAGATTTGTCCGGAATTAAACGATAAACACAGATTTGGATGGAATCAAATCGTGGTACTTGCCATATTTAGGCAAGTACCTAAGTTATTCCGGAATATAGCCACCAAATAAGGGAAGAACCCTAAAATGGTAAGGGAATAGGGTAAGAATCCCATTAAGACCGGGATTTGGGTGAGGCGACAGCCTTAGGGTTAAATAGGGGATTCCGGGGTCGTTAGTTGTGGACCGTTGATCATTTTTTTTATCAACGACCAGGATTTAGGCGGATTGGGGTTGGGTTTAATGAATGGGTAAGGGTAATGGGCTAATGAGTTTGGGCTTGGGGTAATTGGGCTATGTTTGGGTAGTTAGGTCCGAAATTAGTTATGAAATTAGGGCCAGATTTTAAATACCCAATTTTGACAAATAAATAATTTATAAAAATAATAGATAAATAAAAAAAATATCATCTAGGCATGCAAATGATTAAAAACAATTATTTAATATTATAAAAATATAAAAAAATATTTTTTGTATAAATAATGTAATTATATGTACATATGGGCTATTATTGCAAAATATGCAATTTAGCCCTGAAAAATGCAAGTGTAATTATACGAAATGCACTGAAAATATTTAAAACCTCATATTAGTATAAATGATAATTTTAGATTAAATCATCATAAAAATAATTAGGAGGGTAATTATTGGATATTTATATAATAAAATGCAGAAATAAATTGATTTAAAGTCTTTAGAAATCATGGAAGATTATGAAAACATACTTGTGTATGCTTGTAAATCAAATGATGATGCATATGCACTATTTTAAAAGTATGTATCTATATATATATATATATATATATATATATGAAAAAATATGAGGAGAAAATTGGGTATCAACAGCTGCCCCTCTTTACCCGGGAAGGATGAAAGAGCTATCGGGTAAAGAAATGATGATCGATTTTGACCGAATGGGGTGATTTGAAAACAAATAGGCCGGACCCTGGTCTCTGAGCTGCCTACATATCCTTTGTTTTACAGGAATCAGGCCATGTGTAGTTCCGAATCCAACGGTGGAATAAACCGATGGAGTTATTGTAAGAACGGACAAGATATTCTGGATAAGACAATATCGGGATTGGGAATGGATGTATCTAAGAATGGTTATGGATATTTGAACGGTTATCATATGGCATGGGTAATGGACGGTGATCGGTTACGTTTGAAATAATTAAAGGATATGAACTTTGAATGGAAACCGGAGCGAAGATTGCTCCAGTTAGGAGAACGGTTATTTCCTGGGTCACCTGCAAACTCAAAACACGATGTATGAATAATATATATATATATATATATATATATATATATATTGATTATTGCAAGAATTTAAACATGATGCAAATTCCCTTTGGACCATGGAGATCGTCTTTGGACGGTGAGGATGACGTCCTTAGACCATGATGTCCCAGGCCATGAATTGTGCGGTAAAGGATTCGCAGGCTATGAAATGATGTTTTCGGGCTATGAAGATGGTGCCTCTGAACCATGATGCCTTTGAATAATGATGTGCAAGATTAAGAGATCTTCAGGCCATGGCATGGTATCTCCCGGCTATGAGGATGATGCCTTTGGACAAATTGGATATGTATCAACCCATGAGATGCAGAGATATGATGCTTGAGATAAAACAAGACAGAGCTTAGTCTTGTGTAGAGTCGGGAGTAGAGCTTAGTCCCGAGAGAAGAAAATAATGCAAGGTTTGGAGCAGAGCAACATTTGTGGTTATGCAAAGAGAAACAATGCTTAGTCTCATGCAATGAGAAGGCAATGCTTAGCCTCGTGTAGTTGAAATGGCAGGGCTTAGCCTTATGCAAGATGTGAGACAATGCTTAGTCTCATGCAATGGGAAGGCAAAGCTTAGCCTTACGCAATTGAGGAGGCAGGGCTTAGCCTCATGTAAGATTTGAGACAATGCTTAGTCTCATGCAATGGGAAGGCAAAGCTTAGCCTTATGCAATTGAGGAGGCAGGGCTTAGCGTCATGCAAGATTTGAGACAATGCTTAGTCTCATGCGATGGGAAGGAAGAGCTTAGCCTTATGCAATTGAGGTGGCAGGGCTTAGCCTTATGTAAGATAGAGACAAGGCTTAGTCCCATGCAAATGGAAGGCAATGCTTAGCCTTATGCAGTTGAGAGGCAGGGCATAGCCTCATGCAAGATTTGAGGCAATGCTTAGTCTCATGCAATGAGAAGGCAATGCTTAGCCTTTATGCAATTAAGAAGGTAGGGCTTAGCCTCATGCAAAGATTTGAGACAATGCTTAGTCTCATGCAATGAGAAGGCAATGCTTAGCCTTTATGCAATTAAGAAGGTAGGGCTTAGCCTCATGCAAAGATTTGAGACAATGCTTAGTCTCATGCAATGAGAAGGCAATGCTTAGCCTTTATGCAATTAAGAAGGTAGGGCTTAGCCTCATGCAAAGATTTGAGACAATGCTTAGTCTCATGCAATGAGAAGGCAATGCTTAGCCTTTATGCAATTAAGAAGGTAGGGCTTAGCCTCATGCAAAGATTTGAGACAATGCTTAGTCTCATGCAATGAGAAGGCAATGCTTAGCCTTTATGCAATTAAGAAGGTAGGGCTTAGCCTCATGCAAAGATTTGAGACAATGCTTAGTCTCATGCAATGAGAAGGCAATGCTTAGCCTTTATGCAATTAAGAAGGTAGGGCTTAGCCTCATGCAAAGATTTGAGACAATGCTTAGTCTCATGCAATGAGAAGGCAATGCTTAGCCTTTATGCAATTAAGAAGGTAGGGCTTAGCCTCATGCAAAGATTTGAGACAATGCTTAGTCTCATGCAATGAGAAGGCAATGCTTAGCCTTTATGCAATTAAGAAGGTAGGGCTTAGCCTCATGCAAAGATTTGAGACAATGCTTAGTCTCATGCAATGGGAAGGCAGAGCTTAGCCTTATGCAATTAAGAAGGCAGGGCTTAGCCTCATGCAAGGTTGAGACAATGCTTAGTCTCATGAAATGAATAGATAATAAGTGATAGCGGAGTATTTCAAAGCTGGAGATGAGTTCGGTAGCTTTGTTGTTGTGAAGACAGTGATTCTAAGGTGCGCACGTACTGGCGACTATTTCTTGTTTCTGCATTCAAAGAAAAATAGTGAGTTTTGCGGGGGAGGTTGGTTCGTGCCTTTGTCTGCTTGCTTTGCTCTGTTCCACATTGAAATCCTGTCCGAGTTACCATGGGTAGCATCTGGCTAAGAATAAAGTTTTCGAAAAATATGCATGCATAGTTATTCAAAACATAGTAATATGCAATTTAAAAATTGATTAGATGAACCGGTAACTGTGACACCATCAGAGACATTGCGACCTTCTTGCCATAGAATTTTAAGGGTCCTCCTCAAAATTCTGCCCCAGTTGTCTAGACGAATTTCTGGCTGTTCTGCATACAGTGTCGTTGGCTGAACTTGCTTCGGAATTTTGAGGGTCCTCCTTAAAATTCTGCCCCAGTTTTCGATTATGGGGAAAATAAAAATTTTATTGTATTGTGACCGAACCCACAGGGCTGCCTACGTATCCCCTCTTAAACGAGAATCAGGTCAAGCGTAGTTCAATTACATCAATTGCATAAATTTAAACAACTTTAAACATAGTATCTTTTGACTGCATCTGAGTTGACAGGCTTTGGCCAAATCTCTCCATCCATTTCTTCCAGTATGAGTGCTCCTCCTGTTAGTACCCTGTGAACCATATAAGGCCATTACCAGTTGGGTGAGAATTTTCCTTTGGCTTCATCCTGATGTGGAAAGATCCGTTTCAGCACCAGCTGCCGTGGTGTGAACTGTCTAGGTTTGACCCTTTTCTTGAAAGCTCTGGACATTCTGTTCTGATAAAACTGACCATGACACACCGCATTCATTCTTTTCCCATCAATGAGAGCTAACTACTTATAGCGACTTCTTATCCACTACGCATTACTGAGCTCAGTTTCTTGTATAATTCTCAAGGAAGGAATTTCTACCTCGGCGGGGATGACAGCTTCAGTACCGTAGACCAATAGGTAAGGAGTTACCCCGGTTGACATGCGGACTGTGGTACGGTATCCCAATAAGGCAAATGGTAACTTCTCGTGCCACTGCTTGTGATTCTCTACCATCTTTCTTAGTATCTTCTTAATGTTCTTATTGGTGGCTTCCATAACTCCATTTATTTGGGGTCGGTATGCTGCGGAGTTTTTGTGCTTGATCTTGAAGGTTTCGCACATGGATTTCATTAGATCACAGTTTAGATTGGCGGCATTGTCAGTGATGATGGATTCTGGAACCTCGAATCGACAAACAATACGGTCCCTGACAAAATCTGCGACGACTTTCTTGGTTACAGCTTTGTAAGATGCAGCTTCAACCCACTTTGTGAAATAGTCGATGGCCACTAGAATGAACATGTGCTCGTTTGAAGCGGCGGGATCGATTGGTCCAATGACATCCATTCCCCAGGCAGCAAAAGGCCAAGGTGTGCTGGTTGCATTAAGTTCATTTGGAGGTACCCGTATCATATCTGCGTGTATCTGGCACTGATGACATTTCTGGATGTACCAGATGCAGTCTGTTTCCATAGTCATCCAAAAGTTTCCGGCTCTGAGTATCTTCTTGGCTAGGACGAAACCATTCATATGTGGGCCGTAGGTTCCGGCGTGTATCTCTTCAAGTAGTTTGGAGGCTTCTTTGGCATCAACACACTGTAATAGCCCTAGATATGGATATCTTCTATATAGAATTCCTCCACTCTTGAAGAAATGGTTAGACAACCTCCGAAGTGTGCGTTTCTGAATGTGGTTTGCATGCTCTGGATATTCTCCTTTTGTCAAATATTCCCCGATATCATAGAACCATGGATTCCCATCGGTTTCTTCTTCAACATGAGCACAGTAAGTCGGTTGATTATGGATTCTTACTGGAATGGGATCGATGAAGTTCTTGTCTGGATGTTGTATCATGGAGGACAAAGTGGCCAATGCATCTGCGAACTCATTCTGGATTCTTGGGACATGTCTAAACTCTATCTTCGTGAACCTCTTCATCATCTCTTCACATGATATAGATATGGTAATATCTTGGTATTCTTTGTAGCCCATTCTCTCTGCACCTGATGTACCAGCAGATCTGAATCGCCAATTACCAGTAATTCCTGGATATTCATGTCAACGGCCAAATTGAGCCCCAATATGCAAGCCTCATATTCTGCCATATTATTGGTGCACGGAAATCTGGGTTTCACGGATACCGGATAATGTTGACCTATTTCTGACACTAAAACGGCTCCAATACCCACTCCTTTAAAGTTTTCGGCTCCATCGAAAAATATTTTCCACCCGTCGTAGGCTTCGGCGATATCTTCTCCTACGAATGATACTTCTTCATCAGGAAAATATGTTTTTAGTGGTTCGTATTCTTCTCCTATAGGATTTTCCGCAAGATGATCCGCTAATGCTTGTCCCTTAACCGCCTTTTGAGTCACATAGACAATGTCAAATTCACTCAACAATATCTGCCATTTTGCCAGCTTCCCTGTAGGCATGGGTTTCTGGAAGATGTACTTCAGAGGGTCCATCCTTTATATGAGATATGTGGTATAGGCACAGAAGTAGTGTCTCAGTTTCTGGACTATCCAGGTCAAAGCACAACAGGTGCGTTCCAGCAAAGAATACTGTGTTTCATAGGGTGTGAACTTCTTACTCAAATAGTATATGCCTTGTTCTTTCCTTCCCATCTCATCGTGTTGTCCTAAGACACAACCGAAAGCCCCATCTAATACGGAGAGATAGAGTAGCAGTGGTCTACCAGGTTCTGGCGGGACCAGGACTGGCGGTGTGTACAAATATTCTTTGATTTTGTCAAAAGCTTTCTGGCAGTCTTCAGTCCAATTGGTTGCGGCATCCTTCTTTAACGTTTTGAAAATCGGCTCACAGATCACGATTAATTGTGCTATGAAGCGGCTCATGTAATTAAGACGTCCCAAGAAGCTCATCACGTCTTTCTTGTTCTTTAGAGGCGGAAAATCCTGGATAGTCTTGACCTTTGATGGGTCTAGCTCAATTCCTCGGCGGCTGACGATGAACCCTAATAACTTTCCTATAGGGACACCGAAGGCACATTTTACAGGATTCAATTTCAAATTGTACCTCCGAAGCCGATCAAAAAATTTCCTCAAGTCTGCTATATGATCTGTACTCTTCTTGGATTTGATGATGACGTCATCCACATATACCTCTATCTCCTTGTGTATCATGTCGTGGAAAATAGTTGTCATGACCCTCATATAAGTGGCCCCAGCATTCTTCAGACCAAACGACATCGTTTTATAGCAGTACACCCCTCATGGTATGATAAAAGTTGTCTTTTTGGCATCCTCTTCATCCAACAAGATCTGATGATATCCCGCAAAGCAATCCACAAAGGATTAGAGTTCATGCTTGGCACAATTGTCGATCAGTATGTGTATGTTAGGTAACGGGAAATCATCTTTGAGACTTGCTCTGTTTAAGTCCTGATAATCGACGCATACTCTGACTTTCCAATCCTTCTTCGGAACTGGCACGATGTTAGCCAACCAAGTTGGATATTCAACCACTCTAAGAACCTTAGCTTTGATCTATTTGGTGACTTCTTCTTTGATTTTCAAACTCATATCTGGCTTGAACTTTCTGAGCTTCTGCTTTACTGGAGGACAAATTGGATTGGTAGGTAGCTTGTGAGCCACTATGGATGTGCTCAGCCCGATCATATCATCATATGACCATGCAAAAATGTCTTTATACTCTCTTAAGAAATGAGTGTACTCTTTCTTCTCTGATGGTGACAAGTGAATGCTTATGCGAGTTTCTTTGACGGTTTCAAAATCTCCCAAGTTGACTACCTCAATCTCGTCCAGATTGGACTTAGGTTTGTTCTCAAAATTCTCAACTTCTCTGACGATTTCCTCAGGTATCACATCTTCTTCTTCTATCTCTTCCGAGTCACTATCCTTATGTTGTGTTGTCTCATTATATGTCACAGTCGTTGGTTCATCAAGGTAAGAAATAGTAATGCTGTAGAGAGAAAAATATGAAAGATAATAATAATAATAAAACATCAAGCCGTTGATAAGTATTGAAACGTCAAACAAAGCAAATTTTAATGACTTCAAATAATGTTTTCTAAAGCAAAATACTGAAAGGAAAGAAAAAATGTTTTAAACAAAAATGCTCAAAAGGAAATGTTTTCAAAATTAATGACACTAGCAGCCATGCTACCCCGGGACTCGTCGGGCCCTGGATGCTGTGGCAGTCCAGTTCCTAAGAACAGCTCCCTTCTCCACTGTCTGGATGACGAGGCCTTCTTCCTCCTCCTCATCAACTATCACACTGCAATCCATGTCTTCATCTTCCAAGAACAGATTCCTTAATCCAGCTAGAACTTCATCTTCTTCAGATCCCCACATTATGTCGGCCTGATAAAAGGATTGGCTCACATATGGTACCGGCTGCTCAAGAGGGTAATAAGGACCACGCCATGGTGGTGACCAATCGTCATACTCCTGCCAGGTGTACTGATATCCAAGTCCAAAGGTCGTGCCGTGACGTTTTAGCTGTATCGGTTTGGTAATACCTTGGAGGTTCTTCCTTAGCCCTTTACCGGGTTCATACCCTGCCCACGCTAGTATGCTTTCTATTTTGCTGCTCCACCACTTGTCTTTCTCAATTTCATTGACGCGCTCGATGCGATGATAAGTCTCCCCACCTAACTTCCTCCCATTTTCCACGACCGGAACAGTTTGGTTGGTATAAATGGGATTACTCCCGTCTCCATGAATGATCACCTCCTGATGATTCCATTCGAACTTTACAGTATGGTGCAAAGTAGAAGCCACGGCCCCGACGACATATATCCAAGGTCGTCCCAACAGCAGATTGTATGAGGTGGATATTTCTAGCACTTGAAATTCAACATCAAACCAAGTCAGGCCCATCTGCAAGCATAGATTGGTTTCCCCAATTGTGGCCCTTTGAGACTCATCGAACGCCTTCACATTCATAGTCCCTACTCGTATTTCATGCAAACCTTTACCCAACCTTTTCAGAGTAGTCAGAGGACAGATATTGAGACTGGACCCTCCATCTATCAAAACCCTGGCAATGAATTTATCCTCGCATTGTACCATGATGTGCAGCGCCCTGTTGTGGCTTAATCCCTCTAGTGGCAGTTCGTCTTCATGAAAGGTGATCTTGTGCCTCTCCAGTACTTGCCCTACCATATTAGCCATCTCCTCACTGGTGATATTGTTAGGTACGTAAGCTTCATTTAATACCTTCATCAAGGCATTCCTATGTGCCTCAGAATTCTACAGTAATGATAGGATGGATATCTGAGCAGGAGTTTTGTTCAGATGGTCTACCACAGAATATTCTCTAGCTTGCACCTTTCTCTAAAGATCATCCGGGCCAGTTTCGATGATGGGTTGCTTGGAAGCAGCTTCTCTACTCGTTCCACCCAAATTCTCAGGTGTATAAATTCTACCAGTCCTGGTCATCCCTTGTATTACACCAGATTCTTCCATTTTTTCTTTTCCTTTCCTCATGGCTTCTGCAACATAGTCCCAGGGTAAAACATTGGATTTAAGGGCGGTGTGGATGCTACCGTCACAGTGAAGGGTGTGGTTACTTCTACTTCGAATGGAGCAGGTGCAGCTACAGGTGTTGTTTCCACCTCGAACGGGGTTGGTGTGGCTACTTCAACTTCAATTGGTGGTTGTATCTGTACCACAATAGGAGTAAGAGTGACCGCAGGTTTCTTTGGGTTATCCCCTTCTCGAATAAGCCCAATCGAACCTTCTGGGTCCCATTCTTCATCAATCTCTATCACATTTACTCCCTCGTCCCTATGATCCGGGAGGGGATTGTTGCGGACGTTAGGTGCAGCCTCCTTTGCTTATATAACCTTGGTATCGATTAGTGTCTGGATCTTGTCTTTCAGGGTGCGACATTCATCAATGGTATGACCTTTCATGCTGGAGTGGTAGGCATATATTTTATTTGGATTGACCCATTGAGAAGAGTTTTCCATGGCAACAACGAGAATAGGGGTGACATATCTAGCAGGATTCAGTCTCTCGTATAATTGATCTATAGGTTCAGCAATAGGGGAGTATTGTCTGGGTGGCCTGCGGTCGAAATTTGGTCTGGGTTTCTGATAGTTTTGGCAGGCTAGCGGTAAGTGATAATATGCTGGCTGGGTGTTATAAGTGTGGTAGGTAGTGACGGGTTATGGATATCTAGGAGGTGAAGGCTGATATGTGGGTAGAGGTGTATGGTTTGTAAGAGGAGATTTTGGACCTTGGGCTACCATCACGGCCCCTACTTCTTTCTTCTTGGATATACCCCCTGACTGCAATGCTTTGTTTATAGCCTGTAATGCCTTAAAATTAGTTACCATTCTGCTCTTGATCCCTTCTTCAATCCTTTCCCCCAATTTGATGATGTCGGAGAATTTGTGATTCTCGATAACCATTAACCTTTCATAGTATTGTGGATCCTGGGCTCGGACGAAGAAATTGTTCATCTGCTCTTCTTCCAATGCCGGCCTTACTTTCGCAGCTTTCGATCTTCATCGAGTAGCATACTCGCGAAAAGTCTTTGTTGGCTTCTTCTTGAGATTCTGTATGTGGAAGACGTCTGGTGCATTCTCCGTATTAAACCTGAATCGATCCATGAAATTTGATGCCATGCTTACCCAACTAACCCACTTCTTGGGATTTTGACTGATTTACCATGATAGGGCATCCCCAGTGAGACTTCTCATGAATAGCTTCATGCGAATCCTATCATCCTTTCCAACTCCTACAAGGTTGTCACAGTATGTCCTTAGATGCACCTTTAGGTCACCTGTTCCATCAAACATCTCGAACTTAGGAGGTTTGTAACCCTCAGGCAGTTCTACGTCTGGCTGAATACACAGATCTTCATAATTCAAACCCTCAATGCCTTTACCTCCTTCGACACCCTGGACTCGGCTTGTGAGCTTCTTAAGTTTCTCTGCTATATTCTTGATGAGCAGGTCCTTCTCGGCGGATTCCGACGTGTATGGGGTTTGTTGAGTGGGGTGAGTTAGGGTTTCTACATATATGGGATTGTTTTGGTGGATGTCGGGGGTTCGAGTGTAGTGGTGATCATTGGTTGAATTCTGCGGATCGGGAGTAGGTTGTGGTGTATTTTAAAGAGTATGGTAGGTAGTAGTTTGCAGATACTGAGTTGGAAGATGTTAGTGTTAAGGAGGAGTTGGTACTGGTGGAGGGTTAGGATTTGATGAGGTGTGGCATATTGATGAGGTGCGGGAGGATTTTGTGGATGTTGGTTTGGTGTGTTTTGAGGAGGTGTTGGGTTCTGGGCATTTTGCTGGTTAATATCTGGGACGTTTAAGGTGAGGGAGAGGTTTTCCAAGTTGTGGACCTGCTCAAGTTCCCCTTGTAATTCCAGTATTTTATGCTCCAGTCGTAGAACCAAATCATTCTGTGCCGGAGTACTCCGACCATCTGAAGTTTCAACATTTTCCACATGCGTAGCGTTATCTTTCCTGATACCAGTCATGTCATCCATATTAGTCTTTCCCTTACTTTTAGGATCACTTAGAGGGGGGGGAGGGCCTCTGGATCTGGTATGATACGGTGATGATGCTAGTATGCAAGAACCAACTTTAGGGGATGGGAATAATCAAAACAAAGAAAAAAGCAAAAAGGTAAACAAGTCAGTAGGGGATTTTGGAAGGATATTTGCAGTATTTAAACCCGTATTGCTGAATTATAAATTCACGTCCTAATTTTGGGGACCTCATTGTGCCTGAGGTAGGCCTAGCAACACATAGATTTGGAGAAACTTGATGCCAATAACTGCCTCATTTCATTAATGTAATAAATAGATCAAACCTCTAAAATGATAATAATTAAAAGAGTTTCTAGTGGCATTTGCCTTATTACAATCAATTTCTAAAACGACTCTAGAAAAGCAAATAAACAACAATTCTATTCTATTTGGTGCCTGAGGGACCCTCTCCAGCAGCAGATACGTCCTTGGTAGGTGTCCTCCTTCGTTGCCCTCTGCATTCTGATAATCCATGATCCTTTTCCTCATCTTCCCTTCAAGTTCCATCAGACCCTGCTCTAAGTACTCCAACCTCTCTGTTGATTTTGTAGTAACTTCCCTCCATTCATTAATTGATTCCATGTCTATCTTGTGTTATTCCAAATGTTTGGCTTTAGACTCAAGGATTCTCTTGTACAACCTCATGTATTTTACTTGTGCTTCAGCAGCATTGTCTTTAACCATATTTCCTCGATCGATCCCTGGCTCGACTTCTCCTACTATGTCATCATCCAACCATGATAGGTAGAAATACACATGACCGGCGTGGTACCGATCTGGTTCGATGGTATCCTTTTCCACAATAATCTTCAGATGCCACATGTGTTGGGCCTCACACTTGAATGGAATGGCACCACCCTGAAAGTCTGCTTTATAGTGAACCATCTTAGAAACTCACGGTATGACTTATTTTCTCCCAACCTATCTCATGACTCTGATAGGAGCATAAGAATAGATACCTCTCAACCTAATTAGCACTAAGTGAGGAACGTCCCTGGACCTGATGATGAACTCGCTAGTAGGAAACCACACGAACATCCAGTGGACCTTGTCATCAGTCAAATTGCTAAAGAAGTGTACCCAATCCATGACGTTTTCTGGTTGTGCAAACATGTCTGGGATGAAAGTCATTCTTTTTGGATGGTGAAAGGCTATGTGATCATTCCATAGTCGCCACAGAAATTCCTAACGGTACTGTCCTCTTTGAAGATGCTCCAACAACCATATTTGCAGTAATAAATTACAACCCTCAAAATGTCTGAATCCCTTCTTACAACGGTCCAAAGCTTGGTATATCTCTGCCACGATCATTGGGACAATAGTGTAAGTCTGTCCCTCAATCCCTTCCATTAAGGTCTTGGTAACCATAGCCAAACGAGTGTGAATCATGTCTCCTTGAATTGGAAATACTATCATACCCAGAAAACAGATGATGAACACAAAACCCCGACGATGAGTCCAGCCCAGGGAAGTGATGGCAAACTCATCATGATAGATACGGTAGGATGTGATGTGCCCATAACGCTCGTAGAGGAAGTCGAAAGGTATGTAGGACTGCTTCAGGAAGACTAACTCATCATTCTTTCTAAGACCCATCATTTTCAGAAATCCCCTAGAAGTAGGATTTTCCGGTACCAGCAGACCAGGGCTATCCCAGGGTATCCCGGCAAAACCTCCTATTTCCTCAAGAAGGGGAGTCATCTATATGTTACCAAAACGGAAAACAACCCTCTTTTCATCCCCGATCATAGTAGCGGCCTCGATCAGTACATTGTTTGGCTGAATGTCCAGCAAATAAGGTAAATTTCCAAGAATTCTTTTCACATGGTTCTTGTCGCTTGGCGAGAGATTTTCCCACTAGTCTAGCAATAGAGGTGAGATACTTCGGACCATGCCGAACCTGGGGACTTCGTGCCTCATTTTCTACAAAATAAACAAAGTTAGCCCTCCCCCCCCCCTCCGGATTTGACTACTTACACATTAATGATTAGCATATCTGCACGTTTTCTCCAAATAATGCACATATCATGATCGTGCCCGTGGGATTATGGAAATCCTAATGGGCTTTGGACAAGGTTTTCCTTAGAGGGTTATTATGCGGACAACATACTAACCCATGCTAGGTTTGGACATGATACATGCACAGTTAACATCAGAGTAGGGTTTTCTATAGAAGTCTAGACTTGTACCCTCAAGCGGACAACTTGAGAGGGAAAGGCACGAAACCGTCGACTGCACCGCTGATCGACTAGTTTTACCGCAAATAAGCCTTTCCAAATTTAAAAAGGTAATATAGGAAGAGCGCGGACACTCATCAAGTGCTGCTATGGTATTAATTATGCACGAGTGGAATATGATGCAGAGCATGTAATTATGTAAAACATAAAACAACACCTTGTCAAGTATTTTGCATGATGAAAGCGATAAATGCGGTATTTAATAAATGTAAAGACAGGGAAGAAAAAAGAACAAAGAATGAGTTAGTTCGTATAATGGAAAAATTATAATAAAGCGGTAAAAGGGGTAGGGATTGGGAAAGACATAAAGATTGAAGCCAACGAACAAGGTTAAATGAAAAGCTGCATGTAAATTCATGTAAAAGGGAAAATAGGGAAGGGGGTGTGCATGTAGAAAATAAACGATGAATTTGAGCATAAAATAATAAAGACATGCTTATCGAGGGAGATTAATTCACACAGGCCAAGTTCATTATGGTAAGAGCCTAAGGATAACCCCAGCAGAGTCGCCATCCTGTCGCGCCCCCTTTTTCTCACAAAATCGGGTTTCGACGTTGACAACTCTTTTAAAAGGAAGGAAGGGTTATTAAAAGATAGTCACCACCCAACGGATTAAGGTGCGTTAGGGCACCTATTGCAAATGACTCGGGTTTACTAGTTTGCATCACCAAAGATCGAGTAAGGGCTCAAATTACCTCGAGGAGAAGGTGTTAGGCACTCCTCGAGGTCCACAACGGTGGGTCCCGACCGAACTTAAATCATGTGAATTAGTCTAAGAGAGAAGAGAAATATAAAGAAAGAATTATTTTAATAGGAGTGGTGGTCCTAAGTTTTTTAGCCTAAAGGATCACCCCGTGCAACATAAATAATACTTCGTAAATCCCCCAAGATGGGGGTGTTACTCATATTATTCAGCGGGCACAGACTATCATCTCCTGCTATCCGATTACTATCTTTAAGTTATTTACCTAAAGCGTTCTAATCAATTCTAAATCGTACCCTATGCGTGCACTACCTGTCCCTTGCCTATGGCCCAGGAGGCGTTTAGACCTCTATTTTTGGATGGTTCTAGACTTAACTTAGGTTGCTCAAAAAATGATAAAAACTAGACGACATACAAAATAAATTGGACTTTCATGTAAAAGCAAATAAGGGCTCAGGTTAGCCTCCACACTTAGGCAGCAAATGCACGCAAACAAATTAGGCGTTTTGACAGTTTCAACAATTGAAGTCGTTAGGCCCTATAGACATGATTTCTATATGATTCTGNCGACATACAAAACAAATTGGACTTTCATGTAAAAGCAAATAAGGGCTCAGGTTAGCCTCCACACTTAGGCAGCAAATGCACGCAAACAAATTAGGCGTTTTGACAGTTTCAACAATTGAAGTCGTTAGGCCCTATAGACATGATTTCTATATGATTCTGGATTTTAATCATGCGAGCAGTCATGCAAAGTAATTTCTAAGTGACTGCATAGTTGTCTACTGATTAAAAGCATAAGCGGTTGAAACCTATAAACATGCTATCTAGGTGATTTACTCAGTATTTGGCAGTAATAAACACGAGAGATATTCAGAATTACTCAATTGTTCCTATAAGCATGCTTTCTACTGGCGTTCAACGAGGCAGTGTTTTAAAGCCTGATTTTAGTGCTTAACACAGATAGTGATTACCCTATAGACATGGTTCCTACCCTTGATGATTGAAACTGGTTTTAGTTCTTATATACTAAATGAGCAAGTATGACAATAGCATATCAATCAATTAAGAACCCTATGGGCATGACTTCTAAAAATGCAGATTTAAAAATGACCCTATGATCCTGATGAATACGCTGCAGTGCAAATTGAACTTTGATTATTTTATTCCCTATAAGCATGGTATCTAAAAAGTAGAATAGGCAGGTTATCCACAGAGCTTATTCGAGCAAGTAAACACCTATTGGCAGGTTATCTACAGAGCATATTCGAGCAAAATAAACACCTATAGGGAGGTTATCTAACATACAATAGTAGAATGAGCAAAGTAAACACCTATAGGGAGGTTATCTAACACAATAGCAAAATGAGCAAAGTAAATACCTATAGGCAGGATTTCTACCCATTCTCATGCAAATGTTAAAACAAACCCAGTTTCCCAATTTACTAATACCCCAATTGTTATTACAAATAATTATTATAGTCCAGAATTGAATAAATGAATTACAAAGTATAAAAACTATAGGAAGCATGCAGCAGGCCCAAATACACCTGGACAGGCCAGGCCTTCAAATCACAGTAGCTCCAAAAGCCCATGTTCAAAGATACACAGTAACCAGTAGTGAATGATTCACCCATATCTCAAGGATAAGCATACAGAACCCAAATATCTAGTGTGTCAGAGTTCCCAATGGCTTCAAAAACCCAGGGCATGGCTCACACTAGAGAAAAATGATCAGAACATTTCAAAGAAGACTAGGGACCAAATCCTAGTGTGTCAGCATTCACGAGGGTCTCATATAAACCCTGAGCAGTGCTCACACTAGGGAGGCCAAGGGACAGAACCTAAATTGCTTTGGCTTTCAGCCAGCAAAGAGTGAGAATTCAGGAGAGTAAGATGGTATTAGGGGGTACAGAATCACACATAGAACACAAACAAATAGCAACACATTTGAACCTAGGCAGACTTAATTCAGTTTTTAGAAGTTAACACTGTCACATGCTAATAAGACCAGTTCATAAACATGTTCACAATGATAA
>AWOL01S0008202.1:74744-91258 GCA_000715115.1 Nicotiana otophora | reverse complement strand
TAAAGTAAACACCTATAGGCAGGTTATCTAACACAATAGCAGAATGAGCAAAGTAAACATCTATAGGCAGGATTTCAAACACAATAGCAGGATGAGCAAAGTAAACACCTATAGGCAGGATTTCTACCCATTCTCATGCAAATGTTAAAACAAACCCAGTTTCCCAATTTACTAATACCCCAATTGTTATTACAAATAATTATTATAGTCCAGAATTGAATAAATGAATTACAAAGTATAAAAACTATAGGAAGCATGCAGCAGGCCCAAATACACCTGGACAGGCCAGGCCTTCAAATCACAGTAGCTCCAAAAGCCCATGTTCAAAGATACACAGTAACCAGTAGTGAATGATTCACCCATATCTCAAGGATAAGCATACAGAACCCAAATATCTAGTGTGTCAGAGTTCCCAATGGCTTCAAAAACCCAGGGCATGGCTCACACTAGAGAAAAATGATCAGAACATTTCAAAGAAGACTAGGGACCAAATCCTAGTGTGTCAGCATTCACGAGGGTCTCATATAAACCCTGAGCAGTGCTCACACTAGGGAGGCCAAGGGACAGAACCTAAATTGCTTTGGCTTTCAGCCAGCAAAGAGTGAGAATTCAGGAGAGTAAGATGGTATTAGGGGGTACAGAATCACACATAGAACACAAACAAATAGCAACACATTTGAACCTAGGCAGACTTAATTCAGTTTTTAGAAGTTAACACTGTCACATGCTAATAAGACCAGTTCATAAACATGTTCACAATGATAATAAAGACTGCATATCAGACTGAGTCATAGAAAGAAAGCTCATTGATTAATAGTAGGTCACGAACACATTAATTAGTATTAGGAATTGATTAAACAATTTAGCAGAGGTATCATAACATAGTGAGCACATAACCAAACAAGTCACATGGTGACAGGTTCAATAAACAAACTGATGAATCTGTTAAGGCACACATAACTAAACAGTCCTTAGGAAAGTTATGAAGGGATTTAAGGCTAAAGAATAGCCATAAATTACACAGAGTTAGGCAGATTCAAACTAAGTTCAACATGTCTTAAATACATGTAATAACATTTGGGGTAACATGGTTTGATAACAGTAACACATTAAGCAGGTAATCATAATGGAATAGCAAAGGATTCAATAAACTCTCCAGTTAAGATGAAACATGAAAAAGGAATCCAACAGTGTAGCAATTGTTACCAACAGAAGCAAAACAGTTGAGGATTTCTGGCCTTGGCTTCCAGCCGACCAGGAATCAAAAGCACATAGTAGTATTGCTAGGAGTGAAAACTTTTGAGTTCTAAACTTTATTTCAAAGGGGAGTAGGGAGGGGTTCGAATAATGTTATAGCATTAAAGAATTACTCACTTAAATACAGAGGTCAGTCTTTAAATAAGTAGGGTTGAACCCTAAGTTGAAAAAATGCACAAAACCAGTAGGAAATAAGGTAAAGAATCACATCAAGCAGACAAGAGATCATTGTAAAAGAAATACTCAATCGAGCCAGATTTGATTCAAGTAAAAAGGGTTGGAAACCCTAAATTAGGTAAACCCCGTAATTAGCAGAGAATAATGGCAAAGAATCATGTATTAACACATACAAATGAACGTAGACAAGGATTATTCAAAAGAGACATGAAATTGAACCAGATTAGTTCGAGTAAAAAGAGACTGAAACCCTAATTTTGGGTAAAACACAAAATCAACAAGAATAAAGGAAAAGAACACATATTAGCACAAATAAACATATATAGGAACTTAAAAAAGAAAACTTATAATCGAACCAGATTTGGTTCAAGTAAAAGGGGTTTGAAACCCTAAATTAGGTAAGTCACAAAATCGGCAAAAATCAACAGACCCATAAGTAATAGAGCAAATATAGACGAAGAAATGTTTAAAAAAAAATAGAGTTTGAACCAGATTTGGTTCAGATCAAAGAAGATCTGAAACCCTAACCTTTAGGGCTTAGTGCGAATCAAGAGAGATATGAGATAATCATCACAAATAATGTACTTGGACTCGAGATTTGTCCGGAATCAAACGATAAACACAGATTTGGACGGAATCAAATCGGGGTACTTGCCATATTTAGGCAAGTACCTAAGTTATTCCGGAATCTAGCCACCAAATAAGGGAAGAACCCTAAAATGGTAAGGGAATAGGGTAAGAATCCCATTAGGACTGGTATTTGGGAGGATTTGGGTGAGGCGACGGCGTTAGGGTTCAACAGGGGAGGGGAAATAAGGGTGGCGGTTTTAGAAAAGTGAGGATTAGGGTAGAGAGGAGGGATATAAGGGAAGGGGGCCATTAGTTGTGGGTCGTTGATCATTTTTTATCAACGGCCAGGATTTAGGCGGATTGGGGTTGGGTTTAATGAATGGGTAAGGGTAATGGGCTAATGAGTTTGGGTTTGGGGCAATTGGGATATGTTTGGGTAGTTAGGTCTGAAATTAGTTATGAAATTAGGGCCAGATTTTAAATACCCAATTTTGACAAATAAATAATTGATAAAAATAATAGATGAATAACAAAAATATCATTTAGGCATGCAAATGATTAAAAACATTATTTAACATTATAAATATATGAAAAGTTATTTTTTGTATAAATAATGTAATTATATGTATATATGGGCTATTATTGCAAAATGTGCAATTTAGCCCTGAAAAATGCAAATGTAATTATACGAAATGCACTGAAAATATTTAAAACCTCATATTGGTATAAATGATAAGTTTATATGATTAAATCATCATAAAAATAATTATGAGGGTAATTATTGGATATTTATATAATAAAATACAGAAATAAATTGATTTAAAGTCTTTAAAAATCATGGAAGATTATGAAAAAATACTTGTGTATACTTGTAAATAAAATGATGATGCATATTCACTATTTGAAAGTGTGTGTATATATATATATATATATATATATATATATATATGAGGAAAAACTTAGGTATCAACAACGGTGATATAAGGAAATGAGATATTGTGATTTATTTATGATTTGGGACTACAAGGTAGTACCTCGGGAGTGCCCTTGTTGATATTGATTTATGGCCGCAGTTGCCTTTGATTATTGTTGTGATTTTCTTAAAGTTGAAAAGAATTCTATTTTGTTTCAACGAGTTATTATTTGCCCTTATTTTGTGTAAATAAATGGTTACATACTACTTGGTTCATTTCCATTGTCATTTTATTGTTATTATATTGTTAAACATTTTTTTCATACCTTTATTATTTCAAGTAGGGCATGACCTGACCTCGTCACTACTCTACCGAGGTTAGGCTTGGCACTTACTGGGTACCGATGTGGTGTACTCATATTACACTTCTACACATCTTTTTGTGCAGATCCAGGTACATCCTACCAGTCCTATTATGTTGCTTCCTTATTTTTCCTTAGACCCTAATATATAGATACATTGAGGATAAATTCTTAGAAACTTGTGACTTATTTCTACCGGATTTTGAGAGTTGTAATTAAGTGAATTGCGGATTTATTTATTTCATATTTCTATTATTATTCCGCATTGATAGGCTTACCTAGTCTTAGACACTAGGTACCATCACGACATCCTACGGAGGGAATTTGGGGTCGTGACACCAATAAACCCTTGTCTCGCGAATTCGTGTCCAAAATTCTCAAATCTAGTCATAAACAATTCAATATACTCAATACAAATCGTAAGACTTAATTCCATATGAATTTACATATTTTCCGGATAAAAATTCGAAATTTATTCTAAAGATCAACAGTGGGAGCCACATCTCAAATACCGAAAAAACTCGCAAAATCTGAACACCCGTTCCGATACGAGTTCAACCATACAAATATTATCGAATTCCGACATTGGATTGACCTTCAAATCTTAATTTTATATTTTTGGGAAGATTTTATAAAAATCTGATTTTTCTTCCATAAATTCACGGATTCATGATGTAAATGAGTATGGAATCATAAAATATAATCAATATATGATAAGGAACACTTACTCCAATATTTTCCCATGAAAATCGCCAAAAAAGCTTCTTACCCGAGCTCAAAATTAAAAATGGTGGAAAATGAGACGAAAGCCTATTTCCAGAACTTAAGTTGTGTTTGCCCAGATTTTTACTCATCGCGATCGCGGGAATTCGTTCGCGATCGCGTAGAACAATTTCTACCTAAATCCATTTTACTCTTCGTAATCGCGGATAATTCTTTGTGATCGCGAAGCACATTTTGGCTGCACAGATTATTAACTCTACGCGATCGCGTAAATGGACATGCGATCGCAGAGAACATTTTTTTTCTGCCTTACGAGATCGCGTACTGACTTGTGCGATCGCGTAGCACAAATTTGGTGCTTCCGCTTCTGCCTCATTCCTTCTTCGCGAACGCAGCTTTGCCCACGCGTTCGCGATGCCTTAGCTTTTCCAACTGTGCGATCACGTACAATACTATGCAATCCCATAGTAAAAATTTTCATCAGTGCTCAACAAGCCTTCACGATTGCGGATGAAGCCACACGATCGCGATCAAGGAAACCAAAACTGGCAAATACCAGATTTCCAGCCATTTGTTCTTGAACAAAAATGGTCTGAGGCTCGTCTGAAACTCACCCGATCCCTTGGGGCTCCAAACCAAACATGCACACAAGTCCAAAAACCTCATACGAACTCGCTCGCACTATCAAAAGACCAATTTAATACCTAGAATTATGAATCGGATACCAAATCAAATGAAAATTTTAAGAAAACTTTAAAACTTCTATTTTCACAACTGAACGTCCGAATCACGTCAAATCAACTTTGTTTCTTGACAAATTTGACAAACAAATCATAAATGACATAACGGGCCTATAAAAATTTTCAGAACTCGAATCCGACCCCGATATCAATAAAAGTCAATTTTTGGTCAAACTTTGTAATCTTTAAACCTTTAGGCTTCTAGTTTTCTCCAACTGGCGATATTTCAAGTTAGGGACCTCCAAATTAAATTCCGGACATACGCCCAAGTCTCAAATTACGATACGGACCTACTGGAACTGTTAAAATACTGATCTGAGTCAATTTACTTAAAATATTGACCAAAGTCAACTTAGTTGAGTTTTAAGGCTCTATTTCACATTTTAATCAATTTTTCATATAAAAACTTTCTGAAAAATTATACGGACTACGATGTTCCGATAGAAGGCTTTCTTTCTCGCTATCCAAACACTATCAACCCTTTGAGCCGGTTACCTTTCTTTGATTATCCTCTTTGGAACCTAAAGGTATTATTGAAAAAGAAGAAGAAAAAAAACAAAAAAAACACAAAAAAGGGAAAAAGAAAAGTAAAAAAGAAAAAAGAAAAGAAAAGAAAAGAAGCAAAAGAAAACAAAACAGAAGAAAAACAAAACAAAGTTACTTGAACTACGTTCGACTGGATTCCGAAAGGATACATAGGCAGCCTCTCTCCGGGGTTCAGTCACACTAAAATAGAAATTCATATTTCAACAAAAGTTGAAACTGGGGCAGATGATTCGACGATAGTTTCGCCTGAAAGGTTCCAAAGTTGTATTTCAATCCGATTTCTTTTCACCCAAATCCTTTTCAAGTCCTTCCGATCAATTGGCAGGAATGTTCAAGAATTGGAGAATATAGTCACTCAGATCTGATACAACCAAATGAGAGAAATGAAATAAGAGAGTCTTATTGGTGAAAACCCTCACGGACACCGTAAGGCGATAGTAAGCAAAGAAATTGAAAATGAGAGAGAGTCTTGTTAGTGAAAACTTGCAAAGAGCACTATAAGGCGATGGTAAGAAGAGAAATGAGAGAGTTCAGCTGGTGGAAACTCGCAAAGGGCGCCATTGATCGAAAAGAGGATTCTCACAGCCATCTCATCGACACAGTCCTAAGCAAGGTTTCTCGGTTGCGAGGAAAAGGTTGTGATGAATTTCTGAGAGTCGGATGGTTTACACGGGTCAAGCATCCAGTCCAAAAGGCATGTTATGTTCATTGAAGTCCTCATGTACTCCAGATAAGTCCTTCTTTCCTTTCCCGAAAGGGACGCCTCTTGTTTAAACTCATTCTCCGTTCCATTGTTCGTTTTTTTTTAATCACTTTCGGTCTAACTTTGTTCCAAAGACTAAGGCAAAGAAGAGATAGCAAGATTGATATACAGGGATCTCATTTCATACAATCTAATATGCAAAAAAATGCACCCAGCCTCGGCAGGGGCAACAAGTCGACCCCGACTGGCCATAGAGGCCGATGCTTCAAAATCAAAAACTCTTGGAAGAAGTAAATCAAATTGAAGTGCCTACAAAGGCAAAATGAAGTTGAAAAGATTAATCACAAGTAGCTAACCATCTAGGCAAAGTTTGAAGAGCCAAAGGTTCCCCAATGATCTGAAATTAAAAAATTGGAAGAAAGAAGTCAAATGCCCACAAAGGCAAAATAAAGTTGAAAAAGATTAAGTACCATGCGACCAACCGTCATGGTAGAATTTTGGAAAAGCTAAAAGTTCTCCGGGGCCAAAAATATAATCGGTATCCATGAAACAACCAGTCACAGTTGAAATTATCGTCAAAGAAGGCGGTCAAGATCAAATGACTGAAACACTCAAGGCCGCAAAACCAACCTCTGTTTCAAACTGACAAATTGTTCTTTGTTTGAACCATAGGAAACATTTGCAATCCAAAGCAACCTTGCAAGAAGTATGTGCAACCAAAAGAAACCGCACAGAGACTAAAATAGCTATGCAACAACAATAACCCCAAAAGGGAAGTTTTCTCCAAATTCTTTCCCACATTTTACTCATTCTCTAAAAAATATTTTTTTAAAAAAATTAAAATTAAAATAAAAAATAATAAAAAGAAAGAAAAGAAAAAAAGTTCCAAATCATGGTAGTACATGTGTCCAATCAATCTTGAATCAAACCCTAGCCCGCGAACCTTCCGAAAATGCTCTCTCAATGCGACCCGCTGCTACAGTAACGCAGTGGTGTTCTCATGGCCGCTGCTCGGCCGTCCGGCGGACAAAAGCCACCGGACCAGTCCCAAAACATCCCCTAGCCATTGGGCATCATCCCCAATTGGTTTCATCTTCAATTTCCAACCCAGTTGATGCAAATCTGCAAAATGGTAACGCGGTTACTGTAGCGAATTTTCGCCTGGGAGATTCTTCAATTTTCCAGCACGATTCTCGGTCAAACTTAGCAATTCGAAACAGTGGGGTTTGTTCTCCACATCAAGAACTATCTCTCCGACAAAAATCAGGTGATTTCACCGCCGGAATAATGAGTTCTAACAATGCCGATTTGAACCATTTCAAGGCAGCCATGGACGTGCAGTTCTTTCCCCAACCTATGGCTATGGACGTGCAGTTCAACTCAACATCAACATATGCATCGCTACTGGAAAACAAACAAACTGGATAAGTTCCGGAAAAAATCGAGATAAAAAAGGTGGAGTTCGTCGAGGGAGTAGGCACAATCAAATTTACTATGGAGGAAATACATCAATATGCTAAGGAGGAAGGGTTACATCAAGCTTTGGTGATTATATTCTCACAAGATCAATATGATATGGAAAAACTTCGAAAACTGCTGCCTAAACAGTTTAGAACTACAAGTCGCTGCCTCGTCGGATGGCTTGCAAGAAGACATGTTTTGATAAGGTTTGATAGACATGATGACTATGTTCTTGCTGCTGCAAAATCTGTTAACTATTTATCAGTTAATGGACGAGAATCACAGATGCGAATTTTTCCGTGGACCATTACTTTCAATCCTAAAGAGGAGACCTCCAAAGCTTTTGTGTGGATTTCGTTTCCTAGCCTGCCTCCTATGTTATTTGCAAAGCAATCGTTTTGTCTATTGCCTCAGCAGCAGGTAAACCACTAGCAATAGATAAAGCAACTCAAGAGAAGTCAAGACCTAGCACAGCTAGAGTTAAGGTTGAACTTGATCTTCTAGGTAATTTACCGCAAAACTTGAGGATCAAATTGGTGGATGAAAATACTGGTAAGGTGATCGAGCATGTCCAGAAGTTTGTCTATTATAATCTGCCCCTTTATTGCACAGGGTGCAAGCGTCAAGGTCATGATGTAAATACATGCCGTTTGATCTCGACAAAGAATCGTGATAGTATAGTGAAAGGGTAATGGTGAGGAAGTTGTTTATTGCACGACAGTGGAAAAGTTTCAAGGAGACTTGAGACAGATGCTTAATGAAAAGAGACGACTGCATGGTGTTCTGGAGGCAGCAACAGTAGATGGATCAAAAACAGCTTTAACGAATGCTAATTTCCCTAATGGTGCACAGGCTCTCAATAACTCTAGGATTTCAAATAATGTTGCTTCTATTCCTGTCGATCTTGCCTTACCTAGGATGTCCCAAGCTATGGCTATAGAAGCAGGGGATAGGGAGTTCAATGGTATGAGTAATGGCATTGCTATATTGAAAGTAGTAGGATTTGATCGAGCTACTAATGCCATAGGTGTTGAGGCTTTGGAGAGTGCAGATGCTATAGCATCTACAGCTGTTAATATGAAAAATTCAGCTGGAGTTGTGCAGGCTAATACTGGGACTTTGAAACAAATTGATGCTTTACCTACTATCGATCAAGAAGTAACTGATCCTAAGGTCAAAGGTGCTGGGAAGCTGGAGGTAGTTGCTGCACAAAAGTCTGAACCTCAAGGTATGCAAAATGCAAAGGCTGGGGACCGGGCAGTGGTGCATCGATCACATCCAATTCCAAACAACAAGAATGACTCTGCTCCTACAAAGCTGGCCAGTGCACAAAAAGATGTTAGTATCACTAACTCTTTTGCTGTGTTGGTAAATGAATGTGGTGTGGATAGCAATCATATTGTAGCAGCAGCTACTACAGATATTGAACAGGAGGACGCTGTGGGGAATTTGCAGCATAAGCAGAGTCCAAAAATTATGCAGGATGTCTCCAGGCAGTAAAAAAATAGGGCCAATTGTTCCAGTTGTGGCAGTTGCAACTACTGAAGCAATACCAACATTACATATAGCAGATCCAGGCTTGGCTAAAATGATTGACGAGTCCCAGGCTACCATGTTGATGCATACTACAACTAATAAAGTGAATGTTGATTTCAATGGCAAACATGCTCTGGGCATTGAGCTTTTAACAAACAATTTGGGTGTTCGACGTAACGCTTCAGATAACAATTTGGTTGGGATCTTAGCGAGTGATCAGGATCATGGCGAGAATTATGATGGTAAGAAGTTGGAACTGGTGTGTGGCGATACAGTTTCACATCGTGAAAACTCAGCTCCCCAGGTAATACAAAACAGCAACAAAACTCCAAAACTGCAGGTGCTCGAGCGAAGGAACGAGCTACTGGGACTTTAACAATTCTAGGTGGTCATGCTGCAACACCTGAGCTACTGGAACTGGTTGCAAAATCTAGTAACAATGCAGGAGTGGAGATAAGTTTGAAGCAGCAAACTACACCAGAAAGTAGCAAACGTGATTTGCCAAGTGAAAACTCTACTAAGAAGTTGAGTGTTCGACGAATCGCATCACAGAATAATTTGGTTGCGATTTTGAGGGATGATCAAGTAGTGCGACACAACACTCCTAGATTGCATTTTTCCAGCCCAGAAGTTGAAAGAATTATCAAGGAAACTCAGTTTTCCATGATGATGAATGCTAATCCTACGATCAATCAACCTTTGGTCGCTCAAAATACATCGGCACTTGAAATTCCGTCCCAGTCATGGGAGTCTTTTGGAGAGCATGGAAGTGATTCTGGGCAGCATCTTGTATCAACAGGGAACGACTATGAGGTGGTAAAACAGAAAAATAACTTCACTAGGGGGGAGAACAGTACCCAAGTACGCAAAGAAGAGATGGAAATTGATCGATTAGAGATAGAAGTTGGTCGGCCCTAAACCAAAATTTGGGCTGACCAAGTGGAGGAAGAGGAAGATGATGTGATTAGTGATAGTGAGGATGAAGAGGAGGAAGGTGATATTTCAGATTTCTCACCAACAGTACCAAAAAACAACACTGCTGCAAGTATTCCTAAGACAGAATTGAGTCCTCTAACACCTGTTTTTGTGCCGTCAAGCAAGGCAATGATTTCAGTCCATGATAGGGCACTTTTGGATGCATTGGAGAGTCCAAAACCAAAAAAAGTAGCATATTCTGCTGGTTCAAAGTCGAATGCACAGCTGCTGCAATTTTAAGGTGACGCTGCAAATGTGCAGATTCAGCATGCCAACCAGAATGCTGTTATAACATCAACTAAGGAGCCTAAAATTTCAGATCATGATAGACAACTTATTGATGCTTTGGAGACCCCAAAACTAAATAACTGGGCACCATCAACTACACACGGGCAGAAAATTCAAGGTAATCAACTCAACTAAAATGTTCAATTACAGGAACCTATTGGCATTGGTGCAACAACACATGAACACATGCAACAATGTGACCAAAGGCTACTTCAAAGTTCGGCTGCCTCAAAGATGGCTGAAAATGGGCAGAAAAAATCGGGTAAGAACAAAAATGCTTAATTGAAATATTCCACAATAAAACCTAATGCCATGGTTGTGAAGAGGGATGAACCATTAGATATGGTTGTACAGAAATGTGCTAATCAACAACTAGAGAACAACTTACGTGTTGAAATTTGGGAAGAAGATTTGCTTGATTATTGCCGAGCTGAGGCGGCTAGATGTGGAGATTTATCTCCTACTCATAGTGGAAAAATAGGGAGAATAGTTGGGATGGTAAAGTAAATGAAGGAGTAACACTTAGGATACTCCCAATGAGCGATGCAAAGCGAAAAAGGGCAGCCCCGACCACATCTACAAAGTCCAATCGATCGAAAGAAGAAATGGGGAATTTTGAAGATTTATTAAAGATAGCTGAAGAGGATTTTAAGGAGCTACAATTTGAAGAACTCACAAGTATCATGAACGAGGGGCAAAAATCCAATTTCTACCTTGTTTTATTTTATCATTTTCTAAGCAATATCATATGTAATATCATCATAGAATGTGTTATAAACTCTATGATGATCATAGAGTACTTACTTCTTTCGAGTTCTTATTTTTTACATGCTTGCTAAAAGATGAGGTGGTTCATGCCTCAATAGGAATTGTAAGGTAAGGTCTAGCTCAGTATGTGTTTGGAGATCACTACTGTAGCTTTTGCCCTCCTTATACTCTTCCTTTGTGGTTTTTCTTTTATTATTAATAAATTAGCTATTGGGACCGCCCATTAGTATAATTTGCTAAAAACAAATAGGGTTTCCAATCCCTAGCTGCGTTTTCCAACATAGGGTCTACACTCCCTAGTTGAAATTATTTTAGACATAGGGTCTCCACTCCCTAGTCTCTTTTTCAACATAAGGTTTTATTTTATTTTAGAGATATGGTCTCCGCTCTCTAGTCTCTTTTCCAACATAAGGTCTCCACTCCCTAGTTGATTTTATTTTAGACATAATGTCTCCACTCCCTAGTTGATTTTATTTTAGACATAGGTTCTCCACTCCCTAGTCCCCTTTCCAACAAAGGGTCTCAACTCCCTAGTTGATCTAATCTTAGACATAGCGTCTCCACTCCCTAGTCTACTTTCCAGCATAGGGTCTCCACTCCCTAGTCTCCTTTCCAACATAGGGTCTCCACTCCTTAGTTGATATTATTTTAGACATATGGTCTCCACTCCCTGGTCTCCTTTCCAACATAGGGTCTCCATTCCCTAGTTGATTTTATTTTTAGACATAGGGTCAACATGGGGTCTCCACTCCCTAGTTGATTTTATTTTAGACATAGGGTCTTTACTCCCTAGTCGTCTTTTCCAACATAGGGTCTCTAGTCCCTAGTTGATTTTATTTTAGACATAGGATCTCCACTCCCTAGTCTCCTTTCTAACATAGGGTCTCAACTCCCTAGTTGATCTAATTTTAGACATAGGGTCTCCACTCCCTAGTCTACTTTCCAGCATAGGGTCTCCACTCCCTAGTTGATGTTATTTAAGACATAGGGTCTCCACTCCCTGGTCTCCTTTCCAACTTAGGGTTTCCACGCCCTAGTTGATTTTATTTTGGACATAGGGCCTCTACTCCCTAGTCTCTTTTCCAACATAGGGTGTCTACTCCATACTTGATTTTATTTTAGAGATAGGGTCTCCGCTCCCTAGTCTCCTTTCCAACATAGGGTCTCCACTCCCTAGTTGATGTTATTTTAGATATAGTGTCTCCACTCCCTAGTCGCCTTTTCCAACATAGGGTCTCCACTCCCTAGTTGATTTTATTTTAGACATAGGTTCTCCACTCTCTAGTTGCCTTTCCAACATAGGGTCTCCACTCCCTATTTGATTTTATTTTAGATATAGTGTCTCCACTCCCTAGTTGATTTTATTTTAGACATAGGTTCTCCACTCCCTAGTTCCCTTTCCAACAAAGGGTCTCAACTCCCTAGTTGATTTATTTTAGAGATATGGTATCCACTCCCTAGTCTCCTTTCTAACATAGGGTCTCCACTCACTAGTTGATGTTATTTTAGACATAGGGTCTCCACTCCCTGGTCTCCTTTCCAACATAGGGTCTCCACTCCCTACTTGATGTTATTTTAGAGATAGGGTCTCCACCCCCTAGTCTCCTTTCCAACATATGGTCTCCACTCCCTAATTGATTTTATTTTAGCCATAGGGTCTCCACTCCCTAGTCTCCTTTCCAACATAGGGTCTCAACTCCCTAGTTGATGTTATTTTAGACATAGGGTCTCCACTCCCTGGTCTCCTTTCCAACATAGGGTCTCCACTCCCTAGTTGATGTTATTTTAGCCATAGGGTCTCCACTCCCTAGTCTCTTTTCCAACGTAGGGTCCCCAATCCCTAGTTGATGTAATTTTAGACATAGGGTCTCCACTTCCTAGTTGATGTTATTTTAGACATAGGGTCTCCACTCCCTGGTCTCCTTTCCAACATAGGGTCTCCACTCCCTAGTTGATTTTATTTTTAGATATAGGGTCTCCACTCTACAGTCTCTTTTCTAACATAGGGTCGCTACTCCCTAGTCTCTTTTTCAACATAGGGTCTCAACTCCCTAGTTGATGTTATTTTAGACATAGGGTATGCACTCCCTAGTCTCCCTTCCAACATAGGATTTCCTCTCCCTAGTAGATGTTATTTTAGACATAGTATCTCCACTCCCTAGTCTCATTTCCAACATAGGGTCTCCACTCCCTAGTTGATAATATTTTAAACATAGGGTCTCCACTCCCTGGTCTCTTATCCAACATAAAGTCTTCACTCCCTATTTGATTTTATTTTTAGACATAGAGTCTCTACTCCCTAGTTTATTTTATTTTAGATACAGGGTCTCCATTCCCTAGTCGCCTTTTCCAACATAGGGTCTCCACTCCCTAGTTTATTTTATTTTAGATATAGGGTCTCCTCTCCCTAGTCTCCTTTCCAACATAGGGTCTCAACTCCCTAGATGATGTTATTTTAGACACAGGGTACCACTCCCTAGTTTCTTTTCCAACATATGGTCTTAACTCCCTAGCTGATGTTATTTTAGACATAGGGATTCCACTCCCTAGTTGATGTTATTTTAGACATAGGGTCTCCACTCCATAGTCTCATTTCCAACATAGGGTCGTCACTCTCTAGTCTCATTTCCAACATAGGGTCTCCACTCCCTAGTTGATGTTATTTTAGACATAGGGTCTCCACTCCCTAGTCTCCTTTCAACATAGGGTCTCCACTCTCTAGTTGATTTTATTTTAGACATAGGGTCTTCACTCCCTAGTCTTTTTTCCAACATAGGATCTCCATTCTCTAGTTGATATATTTTAGACATAGGGTCTCCACTCCCTAGTCTCTTTTCCAACATAGTGTCTCCACTCCCTAGTTGATTTTATTTTAGACATATGGTCTCCACTCCCTAGTAGTTTTTCCAACATAGGGTCTCCAATCCCTAGTTGATGTTATTTTATATATAGGGTCTCCACTCCCTAGTCTCTTTTCTAGCATAGGGTCTCAACTCCCTAGTTTATTTTATTTTAGACATAGGGTCTTCACTCTCTAGTCTCCTTTCCAACATAGGGTCTCAACTCCCTAGTTGATGTTATTTTAGACATAGGGTATCCACTCCCTAGTCTCCTTTCCAACATACGGTCTGCACTCCCTAGTTGATGTTATTTTAGACATAGGGTCTCCACTACCTAGTCTCCTTTCCAACATAGGGTCTCCACTCCCTAATTGATGTTATTTTAGACATAGGGTCTCCACTCCCTGGTCTCCTTTCCAACATAGGGTCTTCACTCCCTTATTGATGTTATTTTAGATATAGGGTCTCCACTCCCTGGTCTCCTTTCCAACATAGGGTCTCCACTCCCTGGTCTCCTTTCCAACATAGGGTCTCCACTCCCTAGTTGATTTTATTTTTAAATATATGGTCTCCACTCCCTAGTCTCTTTTCCAACATAGGGTGTCTACTCCCTACTTGATTTTATTTTAGAAATAGGGTGTCCGCTCCCTAGTCGTCTTTTCCAACATAGGGTCTCCACTCCCTAGTTGATTTTGTTTTTGACATAGCGTCTCCACTCCCTAGTCTTCTTTTCCAATATAGGGTCTTCACTCCCAAGTTGGTTTTATTTTAGACATAACGTCTCTACTCCCTAATCTTCTTTTTCAACATAGGGTATTCACTCCATTGTTGATTTTATTTTAGACATAGGATATCTACTCCCTATTCGCTTTTCTAACATAGGGTATCCACTCCCTAGTTGATTTGATCTTAAATGCAGGGTACACCACTCCTTGATATCTTTGCCAATATAGAGTATCTCATTCCCTGGCCACATTTTCTCAACATAAGGTACACCAATCCTTATTTGAGACATCCTTTTGAAAATAAAGGAACACCATCCAAGAAAAAAAAAATAGCATGACTTTTTCGAGGTACACAATTATTCACGAAGATTTTCTAGTGCAAACTGGGGTAGATAAATTTTGTTCGTTTATTTATTTTGGTATCTGAGTAGGTTTTACCTCGAGGCACAAGTTTCGAGATGACCAAAAGAAGAAGTCTCAATTCAGAATAATGAAAAGAAAAAATAAGTGAATCCAAAATTATAACGACTCGGCCAGTCGTTTTGAGTATTACAACCCCATTTCTCCATTTACTTCTCAAATTGGGCTTTACAGTTGTTGTGTGACTTGCCGGGGCAATTGGTTCGGGTCCAGTGAGATTTTGGAATGAATTGGAACATCTAGTTCCAAGGTTTAAAGCTTAAGTTAAAATAGTGACCGGATGTCGACTTATGTGTAAACGACCTCGGAATTTAATTCTGATGATTCCAACAGCTCCGTATGGTGATTTTGGACTTAGGAGCGTGTCCGGAAAATTATTTGGAGGTCCATAGTGGAATTAGGCTTGAAATACCGAAAGTTAAATTTTTGGGAAGGTTGACGGGGGTTTCACTTTTTGATATTGAGGTCGGAATCATATTTTTGAAATTGGAACGGCTTTGTTATTCCATTTATGACTTGTATGCAAAATTTGAGTTCATTCCGGATTGATTTGCTATGTTTCGGCATTGAACCTAGAATATTCGATGTCGATTCTTCAAGAATATGTGGTATCAGATTAGGCAAATGAGCTCCAAATTAATTTTTGATTGAAGTATTAGATCCGTATTGAAATTACGGAGCCATAGCAAAAAGAATCGTTGAATTCGGACATCGTATGAGAGAGTTATGCCTATTTCCGTGTCTGGAACAATTTTTCCGTCGCCGAGAAGCGCCCAGGGTAGCGTGGGGCGCTAGCCCTGGCGCTGGGAATTTTGGGATGCTGGAAACTGCGCCACAGGCAGCGCCCCACGCTACCTGTGACGCCCAAAACAGCTGAGGGTCTATAAAACGGGGGTTCTTGCCATTTTTACTCATTTTTGAGTTTATGGAGCTCGGTTTAGGCGATTCTTGGGCGATTTTCACGGAAAAACATTGGGGTAAGTGTTCCTTATCCTATATTGATTATATTTCATGATTCCATATTCATTTACATCATGAATCCGTGAATTTATGGAAGAAATATCAGATTTTTATAAAATCTTCCAAAAATATAAAATGAAGATTTGAAGGTCAACCCGATATCGGAATTTGATAATTTTTGTATGGTTAGACTTGTATCGGAACGAGTGTTCGGATTTTGTAACTTTTGTCGGGTTTCGAGACGTGGGCCCCACGAGAAATGTTTGAACTAAATTTCGGATTTTTATGGAAAATTAGTATTTTCATATGGAATTGATTCCTATACCTCGTGTTGATTGTATCGAATTATTTTGACTAAGATTCGAGGTGTTCGGAGGCCGAATCACGAGGAAAAGGTTTATCGGAATAAAGAATTTGCTTGGATTGAGGTAAGTAACTCTTCTAATCTTGGAGTTGAGGGTATGAACCCTGAATATATGTATTTTGTGAATTGTTGGGAGGTGACGCACATGCTAGGTGACGGGCGTGTGGGCGTGCACTATAGAAATTG
>AWOL01S0008202.1:27915-71844 GCA_000715115.1 Nicotiana otophora | reverse complement strand
TGATTTGTGAGGATGAGTGTGGATCGGGGCTGCCCGCCTGCAGCATACTTATGACTGAGTGAGGCCGAGGGCCTGATTTGTGAGGATGAGTGTGGATCGGGGCTGCCTGCCTGCAGCATACTTTATTATTATTGCACGTGAGTTGTCCGTGCAGATTATAATGCTTGGGCTGAAGGTACCTACTGAGTGCAGGTACCTACTGAGTGCGAGTGCCGAGTAATGAGTGATTGGGAGGCATGAGTGATTGTGAGGTATGCTCGAGTGGCAAGAGTGATTGTGAGGTATGCCCGAGTGGCACGAGTGACTGTGAGGTTTGCCCGAGGGGCTGTACATGAGTGATGTTTTGCCCGAGGGGTTGTTTATGATTTTATAAATAAATTGCATCGCATTGGCATGCACACTTGACATACAGGCATAGAGATGTATTTTTCCTCATGCTGTACAACATCACATCATTCATGATTTCTCACACATTTTTTGACAGATGGGCATAGTGATGCATTTGTTTTACACGGGTTATCCGGAAGGAAAATGAAACATCTTATTTATTATTGACAAGATTTTGGGAGAAATTTATTGTTTCAAACTATTTATATTATTGGAAACTTCGGCAAACGATTTGGGTTTTCACTGAGATATTTAAAAGGAAGAACTATAATTTTTGAAATCATTATTTGGCTGAGTATTTTATCCCTGAGTTATTTCTGGTATTATTTGCTTTAGGTTGTTATGGATTGTTGTGTACTATTGGTTGTAGATCCGACATTGGTAGAAGCTTGTCACTACTTTCAACCTACGGCTAGGTTTGTTACTTACTCAGTACATGGGGTAGGTTGTACTGATACTACACTTCTGCACATTGCGTGCAGATGTTGGTTGTTGTTGTTGCTGTGCTCGCTGGTTGCGGGACTTGAAGATGTACCTGCGTTCCTGTCGTAGCTTCCTCTTATTCAGGGTAGCCTTAGATTTTTAAAAGCTCTGTTTATGTATTATTCAAACAGACTATATATTTATTTCATTTACGCTTTTTATACTTTATTCTTAGAAGCTCATGATTTGTACTACCAGTTCTTGGGGAGATGTATCGGTTTTAGATATTTTCTTTTAATTAATTTTATTGGAATTGGATAGTTGAAAATTGGCTTACCTAATGGGTTGGGTTAGGTGCCATCACGACTAGTGGGTTTTTGGATTGTGACAAAAATACAAAAGCAGTTGAAAAGATATGGAATGCTCAAGACATGACTGAATCCACGAGCATTGGAGTCTCGTTTTGATTAGAAGAAGTTATAGAACAATGAACTAGAACCTACAACTAGCGAGCATCAAGGTTTAGTTCAGAGTCTGCATGAAGAACCAGTCAAGACTCAAGATCAAGTTTCAGAAGACTCATAGATAGGAATCTTGTAACTCATAATTGATAGGCTTGTTTAGTTTCTTTTTTATTTTGATATAATAGCAGGACAACGGACCGGAGCCTCGACGGAACCTCACCCGACTCCTCAACTCATCATTCCACCATTCTCCTTGAACTACACGCGACTTGATTCCCCTATAACCCGGGATATGTAGGATGTCCAAAACCAGGACTCGGTTGCACCCTATCTTTTATTTTTTTTCCTTTTGAATAATGGTTTGCTCAAAAATTAGTCACATGGCTCACATAGTATTTACGTGAAAATCCTTCATGTTTTCAAGCAAAGAGGGGCAGATGTGAGCACCTAATTTTTGACTATATTTAAATTTTTATCACCTTCTACTATGTAAATATTATCAGAAATTTAATATTTATTTTTTAGCTTTATTACACTTTTTTTTATATAGGGTAAAAATTAATAATAAATTAAAAGATCAATTATTATTATTAATATTATTTTTATCTTTATCTTTATTTTAAAATACAATAAATTAAAAACCCAAAAAATGTAAATATTTATTTTTAAATTTTCAGATTTGAATAAAAACAATAGGAAAAGTAGAAGTATGGAATTAAAAATTAAAATTAAAATTAGGTGAAAATTATTTAATAAAAAGTAAAAGAAAGTAGAAAATTAAAAAAATTAAAGTGAAAGAATGTGAAAATTTAAAAAATAAAAAGTAAAAGAAAGTTGGAATTAAAAAATAAAAGTAAAGGTAGTTGAAAATGTTTTAAAAAAAATTAAAAGAGAGTGGAAATTAAAAAAAAAAGTAAAATAAGTGGAAAATTAAAAAAAAAGAGAAGTAAAAAAAAACTGAGAATTTAAATATAATAAAAGTAAAAAAGTGAGAAATTAAAAAAGGAAAGTGGGGAATTATGTTTTTTTAAAAGAAGAAAAATGGGAAGGGGGAATTCTTTTTAATTAAAAATAATAATATAATAAATAAAAATCTGAAAAAAATCCGAAATTTTTTCTATAAATAGAAAAGAAATGTGAGGAGAAAGAAAGAGGGGAGAGGAAAAAAGAGAGGGGAGAGATTTGGAGAGAAATGTTTTTGGTTCTTCTACGCTAAGAAAAATTCTATTCGTGTCATTCTTTCTTCGTCTTTCTTTCTAAAATACCATCAGTTTCACCACCCCAAGGCCACTAGTCCTTAACCACTTTTGAGTCATCATTAACCCCCTCCCCCCCCCACCCCAAAAGAAAGCTCCAAAAGTAGCCACTAAATCGTCGGTTTTGCAAGGTCGATTGAGGTTGCAAGTTGAGATTTTCCGCTCAAGTTTTCCGCGATCCGAAGGGTCCAGTTGAGAGCTATCCGATCATAAAGTGGTTGTAATTTTAATCCACAATCATCAATACAAAGGTTCACTTCTCTTTCTATTTTGTTTTTCTCATTAATATTCTAGGTCACTCTGTTTTAATTTAACTTTGAATATGACATGGTCAAGTTTGCATCTGAGTGTGCTAAGATTAATTTATTCTCATGTTGAGTATTTGTTAAGATTAATTTATTGTCCTTTTGGGTAGTTCATATGGTTAATCTTATTGATGAATATGTATTAATTTGTTACTTTTCTTGTTTATTCAATGAAGTAATGGCTTTCCATTTTAGCATGCTTTAGTTTCATTTTAATCTCCTATTTTCGTGACTAAATTGGTTATGTCCGTATCTATCTATTCCTACCATAAATTTAGTCTAGTTTCAAATATTGGTTAGCAGTAAAATTATAAGAGATTAGGTTGGGCCATGATTGGTGTAAGACTTTAATTGGACTTCCCCGGCGTATTTATGGGCTAATTGTTGTCCAGGACCAAAAACAAATAAACATTCATAAGCTAGCCAACTTTTTCATAATTAATTTACTTCATTTCCTCCACAATAATATCCATACCTCATGACCTTACAATAATCTCAAAATTAGTAATTGAATAATATTCGAACATCGTAGCTTGCTTTAGGGGCGATTAATAATAAATCATCGTAACTATGGGTATGGTTCCCGTGGCATAGTCATGATACGTAAACCCCAATTAAAGTGCGCATTTCGCGCGACTTGACCATAACTTCAAATAATAATAAAATAAACATGTTGTAAATCGCGGGTGCATTTCACGTGGCACGGTTTGTAATGTGTACCAAAACGACAAGTGTACGACATCGTAGCTTGTTCAAATAAATTCCATGTAATGACCCGGTCGGTCATTTTGAGTGTATTAGACTCGATCCCCTATTTACTATTTTCCCCGTATCTATTTTTGCTTATGTGACTTGGCGGGAGGTCTTGTTTTTGCTTTCGGAGTGATTTGGGACACTTAGTCCCTAAAATAGAAGCTTAAGTCTTAGGATTTTGACCGTAGTCGGAAGTGTGTGAAGACGACTCCGGAATGGAGTTTCGTCGGTTCTGTTAACTCCGTTGGGTGATTTTGGACTTAGGAGCGTATCCGGACTGTAAATTGAGGTCCGTAGCTAATTAAGGCTTAAAATGGCGAAAGTCAAATTTTTGAGAAGTTTGACCAAGGGTTGACTTTTTGATATCGGGGTTAGATTCTGATTCCGGAAGTTGGAGTAGGTCTGTAATGTTGAATATGACTTGTGTGCAAAATTTGAGGTCAATCAGGCGTGATTTGGTATGATTCGGCATCGTTTGTAGAATTTGGAAATTTTGAAGAACATTAAATTTGGATTAGAGGAGGGTGATTCGTGTTTTTTATGTTATTGGAGGTGGTTTGAGGAATAAACTAAGTTCGTATAGTCTTTTGGGACTTGATGGTATGTTTGGTTGAGGTCCCGGGGGCCTCGGGTGAGTTTCGGGTGGTTCACGGATTATTTTTGGACTGTGGTTGATGGCTTATATCTGCTGGTGTATATTTTCTGGTTTCCTCTTACGCGTTCGCGAAGGGTTAATGTGATCCAGAAAGATTTTGTTCTTCACGTTCGTGAAGAAGAGGACGCGAATGCGAATGTGTGGTATGTGTGTGCATCACGAACGCATGAGTGGTGTCGCGTTCGCAAAGAGAAGTGAGGCAGCTGGGGACCCCAGGTCTTTGGTCTACACAATCGCGAGGTATGGGCCGCATTCGCGATGGGTTGAGCTTGTAAAGCTTCGTGTTCGCGAAGCGTTGATCGCGTTCGCGAAGAGTAAACTGGGAGGCAGTCTGAGTTGGCCTATACGAACGCGAGAGAACAGTCGCGTTCGCGAAGAAGGAAATCAGGGCAGGCGGTATTAATTTCAAAAACAAGGGTTTGAACCCATTTTGCATATTTTGACCTAGAGAACACAGAATTGGGAGATTATTAAAGGGATTTTTGTGGAGTTGATTGGGATTCGGGGCGTTTAGAGATTGATTCGAGGGTCAAGGGCATTGCGGAGTAGGATTTTGCGCGGTTTGAGGTAAGTAACAGTTTTAAATCTGGTGCTGAAGGTATGAAACCCCAGATTTTTGGTATGATGTGACTATTTTGGAGGTGACGCACATGCTAGGTGACGGGTGCGTGGGCGTGCACCGTGGGGGATTGTGGCTTGGTCTGTCCCGTGAGATTGTAAAGTCGAATAGCCTATTGTTAATTACCTGTTCTCCCTATGTTATAGAAATTTGATTGCAATCATGTTAGAAATCATGCTTAGTCTATGTGGTGGTACTGTTGGGACCTGCAGAGGTCGAGTACTTGTTGAAGTATTTTCTAATTGTTGTCTTGTACTCATTCATAGTTTTACTTGCGTATCATATCTCAATCTCTTCTTGATTCTTGTTGATACACTATGTTATTTTTGTTTGGGTTGATCTTTATGATTTCTGAGATCCCGAGAGACTAGAGAAGTTGGTGACTAAGTTAGGTCTTGAGTGACGAGCTGTGAGCTATATGTATGTATATGGATTGGGTTGCACCCCGCAACAAGCCTTAGGGCTGTATATATGGATCGGGTTGCACGCCGCAACGAGCCTCCGGGCTGTATATATATATGGATCGGGTTGCACGCCGCAATGAGCCTTATGGCTATTTATATGGGATCGGCCTGCACGCCGCAGCGATATAGCTCTTGGGCTGAAGGAGCCCCTCTAGAGTCTGCACACCCCCAGTGAGTGCAGGTACCTATTGAGTGTGAGTACTGAGGGCTGAAAGCCGAGTGATTTAGCTGTTGTGACGAGTTGAGTGACTGTTGCCCTGAGAGGCTGTACTTGCTTTTTCATTTGTTGATGCACTTAGTTGCTATCCGTCATTGTCGTGAAATTTCTGAAACATTCTATATCCGGATTTACCTACATTTTAACTGTATAAAACGGATTTGATTTGAACTGTTAGATTTGAAAGCATGTCTATTCTTTGTTGGAATTATTGAAAATGAACTATATTTGTATAGCTCGTTACTACCTTCTTAGTTATTTATTTATTTGTTTATGTTACTTGCTGAGTTAGTTGTAATCATGCTACACCATGAACTTCATGTGCAGATCCAGGTGTGTTTGATCACGGAGATCGTTGAGTTCATGTGCGATCGAGTATCGTAGACTACGAGGTAGCTGCGGGCGTCCGCAGACCTTGTCTCTCCTTCTATGTTTTCTTTCTTTTCTGTATTGATACTTAGACACTGTTTGTATTAGACCAGATATCTAGATGCTTATGACTTAGTGACACCCCGATGTCGGGCTATTTTTCCGCACTTATGCTTTGGGTTTTACCCCGTTTTTTTGAAAGACTCCGGTTATTTTTAAATGTATTAATTCATTTCTATTAAATGTTGAAAGTGTTTTGGAGATGTCAGCTTGCCTATTATCACGATAGGCGCCATCACGACGAGTTAGGTTTTGGGTCGTGACAAGTTGATATCAGAGCCTAGGTTACATAGGTCTCACGAGTCATGAGAAGGTTTAGTAGAGTCTTGCGAATTGGTATAGAGACGTCTGTACTTATTTTCGAGATGCTGCCGGACCTTTAGGAAACACTTCACATTCTTGAATTCTTGTCGTATGAATCTGTTGATTCTGGTGACTAAACATATGTTGTTTTATTCTCTCACAGATAGTGAGGACTCGTACTATGGGGAAGGACGGGCAGGCACCAGTACCTCCAGCCAAGGCCGCGAGAGGTTGAGGTCGCGGTAGAGGCCGAGGTAGGGGCAGCGGTGCAGCCCGCACAGCAGCTGGGGCAGTACCTACAGACCCACCAGTTGCCCCGCTTCAGGAGCAGGCACCAGTTGTGGATGAGCCTGTGGGACTAGCTAAGGCACCACATGTGTCTATTGTGATTCCAAGCCTTCAGTAGGCCTTAGCTCAGATTCTGACCGCGTGTACCAGTCTTGCTCAGGAGGTCTCAATTCCGGCCGCAGCAGCCACTTCTTAGGCCGGGGGAGGCGCTCAGACTCCCATCGCCCGCACACCAGAGCAGGTGGTATAGGGATTCCAGACACCGGGTACCACCAACCCATCCGGTTGCTGCTACTCAGGATTATGTGGTTCCTGTTATGCCCGAGGATGAGCAGCGTAGATTGGAGAGGTTTGAGAGGCTCCAGCCTCCATCTTTCAGTGGTGCAGAGGGAGAAGATGCATATGGTTTCTTGGACAGGTGTCAGAGGATACTCCGTACGGTAGGTATTCTGGAGACCAGTAGGGTCTCGTTCACTACTTTTCAGTTCTCTTGGGCTGCCTTCAGTTGGTGGGAGGCTTACGAGAGGCGTAGGCCTGTTGACGCAACACCCCTTATATGGCAGCAGTTCTCCGTTCTTTTCCTGGAGAAGTTTATGCCTCAGTCCCGTAGAGAGGAGCTGCGCAGGCAGTTCGAGCAGCTTCGTCAGGTGATATGTCCGTGACGCAGTATGAGATGGGATTTTCTAAGTTAGCCCGTCATACTATCTGGTTGGTTCCCACAGACAAAGAGAGGATTAGGAGTTCATAGATATCCTCACTTTTCAGCCGTGATTGCTTATGACTAGAGAGAGAGTGGTTGGTGCTACTTTTGAGGAGTTTGTCCACATTGCTCGTTAGATTGAGATGCTTTGTAGCCGGGAGAGGGTTGAGAGAGAGTCCAACAGGCCTCGTGGATATGGTGGATTTAGCGGTGTTCCTTTTGGGGGCAGTGCTACCACGGTCGGGGTCGTCCTTTCAGACATGCTCAGACAGCTTGCCCAATTCACCGTGGTGCATAATCTGGCCATGGTTCACACAGTTATCAGTAGAGCAATTCATCTCTCAGTGCCCTCCCATCTTAGAATTCGTCTTGTGCTCTATCAGGTCAGGGCTCGTCTATGCCAGGTCCTTCTAACTATTATACCGGTGCTCGGGGCTCCCTTCAGTCCCCACCACTAGCACCGGGGAGTTGCTATGGGTATGGAGAGTTTGGCCACATCAGGAGACATTTTCCCTGCCTTACGGGAGGTCCGGTCCAGCAGAGGAGCCAGTCTATGGATTCAGCACCAGTTTCTTCACCACCTGCCCAGCCAGCTCGGGGTGGAGCCCAGTCAATTAGGGGTCTCCCGAGAGGAGGAGGCCGATCAGGGGGCGGACAGGCCCATTTCTATGCTCTTCCTGCCATACCAGATGTCATTGCTTCGGATGCTGTGATTACAAGTATTACCTCAGTTTACATAGAGATGCCTCTGTATTATTTGACCATGATTCCACTTATTCATATATGTCCTCGTATTTCGCTCATTATCTGGATATGCCCCGTGAGTCTCTAGTTTTATTTATTCATGTATCCACTCTAGTGGGCGATACTACTATTGTGGACCGTGTATATCGGTCATGTGTGGTGACTATTGGGAGTCTGGAGACCAGAGTAGATCTATTGTTGCTTAGTATGGTCGATTTTGACGTGATTTTGGGTATGGATTGGATGTCTCCATGTCATGTTGTTCTAGATTGTCACGCTAATACCGTGATGTTGGCGATGCCGGGGTTGACGAGGGTTGAGTGAAACGGCTCTATAGACTATGTTCCCAGTAGAGTGATTTCATACTTGAAAGCTCAGCGGATGGTTAAGAAATGTTGTCTATCTCATCTGGCCTTTGTGAGGGATGTTAGTGTAGAGGCCCCTGCTATTGATTCTTTTCCGGTGGTATGAGATTTCCCAAATGTGTTTCCTGCAGACCTGCCGGGCATGCCTCCAGACAAGGATATTGATTTCAGTATTGATTTGGTGTTGTGCACTCAGCCCATTTCTATTCCATCGTACCGCATGGCACCGGCTGAGTTGAAGGAGCAGCTTCAGGAACTCCTTGATAAGGGGTTTATTCGGCCTAGCGTGTCACCTTGGGGTGCACCAGTTCTATTTCTGAAGAAGAAGGATGGTACTATGAGAATGTGCATTGATTACAGATAGTTGAACAAGGTCACAATCAAGAACAAATAATCCTTTGTCGCGTATTGATGATTTGTTTGACCAGCTTCAGGGAGCGATGGGTTCTCCAAGATTGATTTGAGGTCAGGGTATCACCAGCTGAAGATTCGGGACTCAGGTATTCTTAAGACAGCTTTCAGGACCATATATGGCCATTATAAGTTCCTTGTGATGTCTTTAGGGTTGACCAATGCCCATCGGCGTTCATGTATTTGATGAACAATGTGTTTCAGCCTTATCTCGACTCGTTCATTATTGTATTCATTGATGACATCCTGGTGTACTCTCGTATCCAGGAGGAGCATGCTCAGCATCTGAGGATTATGTTACAGCGATTGAGGGAGGAGAAATTTTATGCAAATTCTCCAAGTGTGAGTTTTGGCCCAGTTCAGTGGCGTTCTTAGAGCACGTGGTGTCTAGTGAGGTATTCAGGTGGATATGAAGAAGATAGAGGCAGTGCAGAGTTGGCCTAGACCGTCTTCAGCCATTGCGATTCGGAGCTTTCTTGGGTTGGCAGGCTATTACCATTGTTTTGTGAAGGGTTTCTCATCTATTGCACCTCCCTTGACTAAATTGACCCAAAAGGGTGCTCCTTTTAGGTGGTTGGAGGAGTGCGAGGAGAGCTTTCAGAAGCTCAAGACTGCTTTAACCACGGCTCCAGTTCTAGTCCTACCATCAGTTTCTGGTTCTTACACAGTGTATTGTGATGCCTCGCAGATCGGCATTTGATGTGTTATGATGCAGGAGTTCATCCAGTATTCCATGTTTCTATGCTCCGGAAGTATCACGGCGATCCGTCTCACGTATTGGATTTCAGATCAGTCCAGTTGGACAAGGATTTATCTTATGTTAAGGAGCCGGTGGCGATCATAGATAGGAAGGTTTAAAAGCTGAGGTCGAAGAATATTATTTCTTTGAAAGTTCAGTGAAGGGGTCAGTCGGTCGAGGAGGCGACTTAGGAGACCGAGCATGATATGCGCAGTAGTTACCCTCATCTTTTCATCACTTCAGGTATGTCTCTATGCTCGTTCGAGGACGAACGATTGTTTTAAGAGGGGGGATGTAACGATCCGGCCGGTCGTTTTGAGTGTATTACCCCGATCCCCTATTTATTTGTTTCCCCATATCTGTTTCTTCTTATGTGACTTACCGGGAGGTCTTGTTTTTGATTTCGGAGTGATTTGGTACACTTAGTCCCTAAAACAGAAGCTTAAGTCTTAAGATTTTGAACGTAGTCGAAAGTGGGTGAACACAACTCCGGAATGGAGTTTCGTCGGTTTTGTTAGCTCCGTTGGGTGAATTTGGACTTAGGAGCATGTCCGGACAGTGAATTTAAGGTCTGTAGCTAATTAAGGTTTGAAATGGCTAAAGTCAAATTTTTTGGAAGTTTGACTAGGGGTTGACTTTTTGATATCGGAGTCGGATTCTGATTTCGGAAGTTGGAGTAGGTCCGTAATGTTGACTATGACTTGTGTGCAAAATTTGAGGTCAATCGGACGTGGTTTGGTATGATTCGGCATCGTTTGTACAATTTGGAAATTTCAAAGTTCATTAAGTTTGGATTGGAGGGTGATTCGTGTTTTTGATGTTATTTGAGGTGGTTTGAGGATTCGACTAAGTTTGTATAGTATTTTGGGACTTGATGATATATTTGGTTGAGGTCCCGGGGGCCGCCTCGGGTGCGTTTCGGGCGGTTAACAGATCATTTATGGACTTTGGTTGATGGTTGATATCTGCTGGTGTATATTTTCTGGTTTCCTCTTACGCGTTCGCGAGAGTAGCCTCGCGTTCGCAATGGGTTAATGTGAGTCGGGAAGATTTTGTTCTTCGCGTTCGCAAAAAAGAGGACGTGAACGCGAAAGTGTGGTCAGCGTGTGCATCGCAAATGCGTGAGTGGTGTCGCGTTCGCGAAGAGAAGTGAGTCAGCTGAGGACCCCAGGTCTTTGGTCTACGCGTTCGTGAGGTATGGGCCGCGTTCGCGATGGGTTGAGCTTGTAAACATTCGCGTTCGCGAAGCATTGATCGCGTTCGCGAAGAGAAAACTGGGAGGCAGTCTGAGTTGGCCTACGCAAATGCGAGAGGAAGGTCGCATTGACGAAGAAGGAAATCTGGGCAGGCAGTATTAATTTCAAAAACGAGGGTTTGAACCCATTTTGCATATTTTTGAGCTAGAGAACACATAATTGGGCGATTCTTGAAGGGATTTTTGTGGAGTTGATTGGGATTCGGGGCGTTTGGAGATCGATTCGAGGGGCAAGGGCATTGCGGAGCAAGAGTTTGCGCGGTTTGAGGTAAGTAACAGTTTTAAATCTGGTCCTGAGGGTATGAAACCCCGAATTTTTGGTATGATGTGACTATTTTGGAGGTGACGCACATGCTAGGTGACGGGCGCGTGGGCGTGCACCGTGGGGGATTGTGACTTGGTTTGTCCCGTGCGATTGTAAAGTCGAATAGCCTATTGTTAATTATATGTTCTCCCTGTGTTATAGAAATTTGACTGCAATCATGTTAGAAATCATGCTTAGGCTATGTGGTGGTACTGTTGGGACCCGCAGAGGTCGAGTACTTGTTGAAGTATTTGCTAATTGCTATCTTGTACTCAGTCATGGTTTTACTTGCATATCATATCTCAGTCTCTTCTTGATTCTTATTGATACACTATGTTATTTTTGTTTGAGCTGATCTTTATGATTTTTGAGAGCCCGAGAGACTAAAGAGGTTGGTGACTGAGTTAGGGCCTGAGTGTTGAGATGTGAGCTATTTGTATGTATATGGATCGGGTTGCACGCCGCAACGAGCCTCCGGGCTGTATATATATATGGATCAGGTTGCACACCGCAATGAGCCTTATAACTATTTATATGGGATCGGGCTTCACTCCGCAACGATATAGCGCTTGGGCTGAAAGAGCCCCTTCGGAGTCTGCACACCCCCAGTGAGTGCAGGTACCTATTGAGTGTGAGTATTGAGGGCTGAGAGCCGAGTGATTTAGATGTTGTGACGAGTTGAGTGACTGCTACCCTGAGAGGCTGTACTTGCTTTTTCATTTGTTGATGCACTTAGTTGCTACCTGACATTGTCGTGAAATTTCTGAAAGATTCTATATCCGGATTTACCTGCACTTTAAGTGTATAAAACTGATTTGATTTGAACTGCCGGATTTGAAAGCATATCTATTCTTTGCTGGAATTATTAAAAATGAACTGTATTTTTATAGCTCATCACTACCTTCTCAGTTCCTTATTTATTTCTCTTACTTGTTGATTTGGTTATACTTCGCTACACCCTGCACTTCATGTGCAGATCCAAGTGTGTTTGATCAATGAGGTTGTTGAGTTCGTGTGCGATCGAGTATTAGAGACTACGAGGTAGTTGCCGGCGTCCGCAGACCTTGTCTCTCCTTTTATATTTTCTTTCTTTTCTGTATTGATACTTAGACACTGTTTGTATTAGACTGTATATATAGATGCTCATGACTCAGTGACACCCTGATGTCGGGCTATTTTTCCGCACTTATGCTTTGGGTTTTACCCCGTTTTTATGAAACAACAACAACAACAACCCAGTATATAATCCCACTAGTGGGGTTTGTAGAGGGTAGTGTGTACGCAGACCTTACCCCTACCCTGGGGTAGAAAGGCTGTTTTCGATAGACCCTCGACTCCCTCCCTCTAAGAACTCCCCACCTTGCTCTTGGGGTGACTCGAACTCACAACCTCTTGGTTGGAAGTGGAGGGTGCTCACCACTAGAGCAGCCCCCCTAGAACTCTCCATTTTTATGAAAGAATCCGGTTATTTTTAAATGTATTAATTCATTTCTGTTAAATGTTGAAAGTATTTTGGAGATGTCGGCTTGCCTAGTATCACGATAGGCGCCATCACGACGGGTTAGGTTTTGGGTCGTGACATTCCATAAATACTAAAAGCGATTAGGCAAATAATTAAAAGTGGTCAAAAGGTAAAATGCACAATAGGTTTAAAATATGTAATAAGTCAGATAATTAGGCCAACTATTAATTGTTAAGCGACCGTGCTAAAACCACGGAACTCGGGAGTACCTTACACCTTCTACCGGGTTAACAGAATTCCTTACCCGATCTTCTGTGTTCGTGGACCATAAATAGAGTCAATCTCCTCGATTTGGGATTTTAAAATAAATTGGTGACTTGGGACACCATAATAATTATCCCAAGTGGCGACTCTGATTAAATAAATAATCTCATTTCGAATAATGTCACTTAAATTGGAAAAACTCCCCTACCCCCTATCCCCTGGGAAAAAGGAGGTGTGACAGCTCGGGCGACTCTGCTGGGGATACGAACCAAATCAAATGAAATTTTTAAGAAAACTTTAAAACTTCTATTTTCACAACCGAACGTCCGAATCACGTAAAATCAATTCCGTTTCTCACCAAATTTGACAGACAAGTCATAAATGACATAACGGACCTATAAAACACAACATCAACATCCAATATCTACACGCAAGGTGCAGAAGTGTAGTATGAGTACAACCGACCCCATGTAATCAATAAGTAAAAAACCTAATCTTAGGTTGAAAGTAGTGACGAGCGTGCACCAAGGTTAGAGTCCACTCCAATAACCAATAACATCTCATAACAATACAATTTAAAGTAGCACAAGTAATAACTCAATAATAGAACGCTCAGCTTAGTCATGATTTCTGAAAATAGCTATGCATTTCAAGTGTATCAGTGAAAACTCAAGTCTTTTACCAAAGTTGCCAAAAATATGAGTAAGTTTGAAAATAGTAATTTTTCCAAAATTGCTTTCAACAATAAATAAGATGTTTAATTTTCTTTCCACATAGCCAGTGGAAAATGCATCAATATGCCCATATGCCAATATGTGTGAGAAGTCATGAATGACGTGATACCGTACAACATGAAGAAAATGCATCTCTATGCCTATATGCCAAGTGCGCATGTCAATGCGATGCAACTTAGTTTTAAAACAATATGCATACTCTCAGAGTATCATTTCACTCAGTCCTCCCAATCACTCAGTCCTCCCACTCACTCAGGCGTCCCACTCACTCAGTCCTCACAGTCACTCAGTCCTCACAGTCACTCAATCCTCCTAATCGCTCGGCACTTGCACTCGGCACTCGACACTCGAAAGTTGCACTCAGTAGGTACCTGCACTCACTGGGGGGTGTGTACAGACTCCGGAGGGGCTCCTTCAGCCCAAGCTCTATAATCTGCACGGACAACTCACGTGTTATAGTATCAATATCTGTATCCGCATGGACAACTCACGTACTATAATAAGCCAATCTGGCCTGTTGTGGCGTGCATCCCGATCCCATAATAATAAGGTATATAAAGCCGATATGGCCTGCTGCGGCGTGCAACCCGATTCCATAATTATCCTCACAATCAGGCCCTCAGGCTCACAATGTCATAAAACTAGCCCAAAAATGATTATATGATGAATCAATAAATAGCAACAGAGACTGAGAGATGATATGAAATGAATGAACATGACTGAGTATGAATTTACAATTTAAACAAATAAATCGACAGTAGAAATGACCTCCATGGGTCCCAATAATACCAACATTTGCCTATGCATTATATCTGACATGAGTCACAACTCGATAACTCTAGTACGTAGAGATTTCATGATTACAGATAAATTCATGTAACTACACAGTACCACAGGAATAACAGGGTCACAGTTCAAACGGTGCACGCCCACACGCCCGTCACCTCAACACCAAACACATATCATGTATAATTGGGGTTCATACCCTCAGCTCTAAGATTAGAAGAGTTACTTACCTCAATTCGAGCAAATTCTTTATTTCAATAAACCTTTTCCTTGTGATCCGGCCTCCGAACTCCTCGAATCTTAGTCAAAATAATTCGATAAAATCAACACGAGGTATACGAATCAATTCCATATGAAAATGCTAAATTTCACAATAAAAATCCGAAATTAATTAAAAATTTAACAGTGGGACCAACATCTCAAATTCCAAAAAAACTCACGAAAACCGAACACCCATTCCGATATGAGTTCAACCATATAAAAATTATCGAATTCCGACATCGGATTGACCTTCAAATATTCATTTTATATTTTTGGAAGATTTTATAAAAAATTGATTTCTCTTCCATAAATTCACGGATTCATGATGTAAATGAATATGGAATCATGAAATATAATTAATATATTATAAAGAATACTTACCCCAATGTTTACCCGTTAAAATCGCCCAAAACTCGTCTAAACCGAGCTCCTCAACTCTATTTTTGACAAATATGGCCAAAAACCTCGTTTATAGAGCCTCTGGTGTTTTCGAGCGCCACAGGTAGCATGGGGCGCTGCCTGTGGCACACTTTCCAGAATCCCAATAATTCCCAGCGCCAGGGCTAGCGCCCCACGCTACCCTGGGCGCTCTAGGCGACGGGAAATCTTTTCCGACACGGAAATGGGCATAACTCTCTCATACGATATCTGAATGCGACGATTCTTTTTGTTATGGCTCCGTAATTTCGATACGGATCTAATGCATCAATCAAAACCGAATTTGGATCTAATTTGATTAATGTGATACCACTTATGCTTGAAGAAACGACATCGGAACATTCTACATCCGATGACGAAACCTATCTAATCAAGTCCGATTGACCTCAAATGTTTGCACACAAGTCATAAATGACATAACAGACCTATTCCAAATTTTCAAAATTGAATTCTGACCCCGATATCAAAAGGTCAACTCCCCGGTCAAACTTCCAACTTTTAATTTTCCTATTCTTGCCATTTCAAGCATAATTTAACTACGGACTTCCAAATAATTATCCGGACACACTCCTAAGTCCAAAATCACCATACGGAGCTATTGAAACCATAAAAACTTCATTTCGGAGTCATTTGCACACAAGTCAAACTCCGGTCAACCCTTTTCATTTAAGCTTCCAACATGAAATTCATTCTTCCAAACTAATCCCGAAATACCTGAAAATCAAAACCGACGATTCACACACGTCATAATACATCATATGAAGCTATTCATGACTTCAAATATTATATTGGAGAGTAATTACTCAAAATGACAAGTCGGGTCGTTACAGTTCCTTGGTGTAATAGGCAGAACAATATTTGGGTGCTTCTATGTGTGTGTAGTCTAATTCTGCCATAGCATATGGACAAGGAATCTCATCCACTTGAAATAGTTTGCATGAGCATTCCTTTTTTTTGCATGTAGACTATGTTTTGCCTTTGTTCAGCATCCATTACTACATATACATAATCGGTTGAAGGCCTCACCTAAATTTAAATAGATATCATAAGTAAAATAGGGATGTCACACCTCCTTTTTCCTGGGGGATAGGGGTAGGGGAGTTTTTCCAATTTAAGTGACATTATTCAAAATGGAATTATATATTTAATCACAGTCGCCACTTGGGATAACTATTATGGTGTCCCAAGTTACCGGTTTATTTTAAAATCTCAAATCGAGGAGATTGACTCTATTTATGGCCCGCGAACACAGAAGACCGGGTAAGGAATTATGTTAACCCGGGAGAAGGTGTGAGGCACTCCCGAGTTCTGTGGTTTTAGCACGGTTGCTTAACAATTAATACTTGGCCTAATTATCTGACTTATTACATGTTTTAAACCTATTGTGCATTTTACCTTTTGACCATTTTTAACTATTTGCTTAACCGATTTTAGTATTTATGGAATTTATTTGAACAAGCTACGATGTCGTACACTTGTCGTTTTGATACACATTGCAAACTGTGCCATGAGAAACGCACCCACGATTTACAACATATTTATTTTATTATTATTTGAAGTTATGATCAAGTCGCGTGAAACACGCACTTGAATTGGGGTTTACGTATCATGACTATACCACGAGAACCATACCCATAGTCATGATGATTTATTATTAATCGCGCCTAAAGCAAGCTACGACATTCGAATATTATTCAGTTACTAATTTTGAGATTATTGTAAGGTCATGAGGTATGGATATTGTTTTGGAGGAAATAAAGTAAATTAATTATGGAAAAGTTGGTTAGCTTGTGAATGTTTATTTGTTTTTGGTCTAGGGCAACAATTAGCCCATAAATATGCTGGGGAAGTCCAATTAAAGTCTTACACCAATCATGGCCCAACCTAATCTCTTATAATTTTATTGCTAACCAATATTTGAAATTAGACTAAATTTATGGTAGGATTAGATAGATACGAAACCAATTTAGTCACTAAGATAGGAGATCAAAATGAAACTAAAGCATGCTAAAATGGAAAGTCATTACATCATTGAATGTGATGACCCAAAAGGTCATCTTTAAATTTAATAATTTTTTTTGTGTTCTAAGACCTCGAAAAGCACTATTCATTATTCTTCGACTTGCATGCGCAGTCCGTATAATTGTCCGGAAATGTTTTATATGAAAAATTGATTAAAATGTGAAATAGAGCCTTAAAACTCAACTGAGTTGACTTTGGTCAACATTTTGAGCAAACAGACTTGGATAAGTATTTTGACAGTTCCGGTAGGTCCGTATCATAATTTGGGACTTGCGCGTATGCGGAATTTAATTTGAAGGTCCCTAACTTGAAATGTCGCCAGTTGGAGAAAACTACAAGCCTAAAGGCTTAAAGATTTTAAAGTTTGACCACAAATTGACTTTTATTGATATCCGGGTCAGATTCGAGTTCTGAAATCGACGGGAGTTGGATTTGAAGATGTACCTATGTTCCGGTCATAGTTGCCTCTTGTTCATGGTAGCGTTAGATTTATAAGAATCTGTTTATATACATTTTGAAGAGATGATGTATTTATTTCATACCAATTTTGTAAATTCTAATCTTAGAAGCTCATGACTTGTATACCAGTCCTTGGGGAGTTTAATAGAGTCAGTTAAATATTATTTGAATCAGATATTTGTAAATTGGCTTACCTAACGAGTTGGGCTAGATGTCATCATGGCTAGTTAGATTTTAGGTCGTGATAAGTAACGGGTTGGGTTAGGTTCCATCACAGCTAGTTGGATTTTGGGTCGTGACAAGTTGGTATCAGAGCTCTAGGTTCATAGGTTCTACAAGTCATGAGTAAGTGTCAAGTAGAGTCTTGCGGATTGGTGTGATGACGTCCATACTTATCTTCGAGAGGCTACAGGGCATTTAGGATAATTTCCCATCTTTCTTTCCTTATCGTGCGAAATTGATAACATAACTCTTTGAATTCCTTCAACGCATTCGTGTGCGTATGTGAGCGCTCGGTATCAGCAGTGCATCGCCGGCTTGTGATTCAAGGGATGAGGTTCTATATGTGATTTATGTGTTTTGGTGATGGGCTAGTCTGGAGGAATTAAGGCCAGGTTAGGACTATAGCTCATGCTCGGTAGTTTCAGTTGTGTGAGCACGTGCTTTCGGTAGTTTCAGTTGTGTGTCCCTACAAGTGGAATTGTGGCTCGATGAGCGGTTGGGTGACCATATGAGGAGTATGATATGACTGCATGATGTGTCCAGATGGTTTGAATATAATGGGAAGAGTTTGTTTGGGATGTGAAAAGGACTATTGGGTGCTTGATTTCTATCTTGATGTGACGTATAGTCTCGAGTTATGAGTGTGTTGAAAGATTTTTCATGTTGTTTAAATGTGGAACGAAGTAGGTTTTTCATGTCTTGTGGTGAGTTCAGACCCAGGAAGATTAAGTGATGGCGTAGTAGTTGTGGCTGTGAAAATTTATGAAGAGATGTCAGTTTGAAGCTAAGCAGGTGGGTTATCACCTACGAGGTAAACTACAGATGTGCGGCCATTATGATATTGTATGGAGGCTTTCTTTTCCACCAGCGGGGTGTACGTGTTGAGATTTGAATTTGAATCTGGTTGAGAAAGTTGACTTGATTGTCAAGAGAAAAATAAATATGAGCTTAGCGGATGATTGAGGTATTCTATGGTTGGTGTTGCATGAGCCTGTGAAGAATTTTGTTGAATCTCACTACAGTATCATGGCAGTAATACAGTATGGGTGTTGTGAGTTATTAAATGAAATGATCCATGGCTTTGAGCCAAGTGGGGGAGCCTACTATTGACGGTTTGATTTCATAGTTATATGTTAAATTTTAGTTTTGGTCTGAGACATACTTGTAGATCAGTTATGAATATAGAGGTTGAGTTTGGGGATGACTCGAGTAAGGAAATTCCTGGATACAGGTTATATTGCACTTTATGAATATATGATAATCATGGGATGATCGAGTTGTTATTGTGAATAATGTAGTACACACGGAGTATGAACTTGATCGGTGGTGTTAAGTTAGGTTTACTTCTTTGAGTATTGTTGTGCTAATGGGGCATGTGTCTTTCTTCCTGTTTGGGCAGTGCAATTTAGATTTGAGAAAAATGGGTGACTCTCGAGAAGGTTCTAACGGGTTCGAGATTCATATATAGCAATTGAGAATTTTTCCGAACTTGTGTGTGGATAGAATCTGAGATTTGCATTTGATAGTGCCAGGACTTGCGGTAATTCTATATGACTATGGATTCTACATCTCGGTATAAAAAAGGAAAGAGGAACGATTTTAATTTCAAATCCGGTCTTTTAGAGTGGATGTCTCGGTTGTGGTATTTATGGGGGTGCTTAAGAAGAATACAACGACTTATGGGCCTTAGGGCGATGTGGTTTTATGTAAGATGTCTTGTAGTGAGCTTTGGGTAAGGATTGTGGAGTTCTGACAAGGAGAAGTGTCAACTTAAGGATAATTTAGAAGAACCTTGAAGAAAATAGAATGACAGGGTAGTACGCTGGACCGGTATGGTAATGGTATGATTGGTTCTTTGGTTAACTGTGATGTGGTGAGGCTCTTCGGATGTTTTTGTTGCAATATTCTTGGGTTTGGTGACCTGCATGGCTTGGTCGATTTAGAGGAATTCAGTTCTGATAGCTTGGTTATGTGAAAATATATTTCAAAGTGTTCTTGATAGTTTCTACCAAGATTTGAACCAGATATTTATTCTTTTCCGGTGTGGGGAACGTGTTGTGTATTGTGATTTCCTACTGGAAGGAAGAAAGGGGAAGGTTTCTAACTAACCGTATATGTAAACTGCTGGCGACTTATAGTTGATAATGAGATTCTCGTACCTTTCACATGATGGTATGATAGATGTGGTGTTTTGTCCAGGATTAAGATTTACATGTACAAAGTGGCAGTTCGGTCTTGAAGGGAAGGTCACGAAGTATGGACAGAATGGTCAATTTCAGATATTTAGATAAATGTTGTAACTGCTCAGTAATCCCTGAGAAGTGTGCGCATTTCAGAAGGCGCATTGTGTTTTGACTTATGGATGTTCATCGGTATTGCGGTACTTACCTGGTTGATAGACTGTTGATATTCAAATTATTGATATGTGGCACGGAAAAATTATAGAAGTATTTCTGGTGGGATGATCGTGCGTGAAAGATGTGTTAGTCATTCGAATGCTAGAGTTGGGATCAGTTATGATGATTCATGTGTCATATAAATGTGGAGACTGGGAGTTCTCAAAAGCATATTGTTTCAGGGTTATGACCTGTTTTGAGGTAAGTATTTTATTTAAACTCAATGGAGGCACTAGTTGTGTTAATTATTTGTGATAGCTACGTGCTATGAGTGTGCATATATGTGAGGCTTGAGCCAATGTGCGGGCATCGGGGCAAGTATTTATACTCGAAAGAATGATGTAACGACCCGGCCGGTCGTTCCGAGAGCTTTATCCCATTTTTACTTCTTTAGGTGATGTTCATTTGTAATGTATGGTATTGGATTGGTTGGTTTAGGTTTGGGATGTGATTTGGGAGTCCGGGTTAGAGTTAGGCTTGAATTGGCGAAATTAGTAATTTGGTGATTTTCGGTCAGTAGGGGAAAATTTGATATCGGGGTCGAAATGGAATTCCGGAAGTTAGAATAGATTCGTAGTGCCATGCTTGACTTGTGTGCAAAATTTGAGAATATTCGGCCAAGGTTTGATTGGTTTCGGAGTCCTTTGTGGAATTTAGGAGTTGGAGTTCTTAGGCTTGAATCCGAGACTCGAGTTGATGTTTGATATTGTTTCAAGTGATTTGTAGGGTTGATTAAGTTTGAATGATGTTGTGGGACATGTTGGTGTGGTTGGTTGAGGTCCTGAGGGCCTCGGGTGTATTTCGGATGGTTAGCAGGTGAATTAGCTATTGAAAGACAGGTGTTGGTGTTGCTGAGGTGAGTTGGTGGTGTTTCAGGGGTTTTTCTTTGAAGTTGGGAACGCGGACCACGGCGGAATTTCGGGGTCAGCGGTGGAAGTTCGCGGGTACGGCAGAAATTTCGCGGTCAGCAGAGGGGCTAGTGCGGACAGCGGATTAGGGACGCGACCCTAGGGGCTGGAGGCATTTCACGGCCGTGGTGGGAATTTCACGGACCGCAGAGTGAGGTTCGCGGTGGCGGTAGTTTTTCGCTGTCAGCAAAATTTGAATCCGAGGGGTGCACTATAAATACGAGATACAGGGTTTTATTTTCATACTTTGACCTAGAGAGCTCGGGTTTTGGCGATTGTTCGAGGGATTTTCAAGAAAACCATCGAGGTAAGTGATTCTAACTCAGTTTTGGCTAAAATACATGATTATAACATTGAATCCATCATTTGATTAGAGAATTGGGATGAAAATTGGGGAAAATTGTAGAAACTTCATAAATGGATTTTTGAGAGTTGAACATCGATTCGAGGTCTGATTCTGATAAATTTGATATGATTGGACTCGGGGATGAATGGGTTTCTTGGCTTTGTGAATTTTATCGGATTTCGAGACGTGGGCCTAGGGGCCGGGTTTGGCCAATTTTGGGATTTTGATCTAAATTGATAGATTTCATATGGGATTCATTCCTTTAACGTGTATTGATGAATATATATTGATTTTGGATAGATTCGGAGCATTTGGCGGTCGAATCAAGGGGCAAGAGCATCACGGACTAGAGTTGTGTCCGGTTTGAGGTAAGTAACGATAGTAAATCTAGACCTGAGGGTATGAAATCTCGGAATTTTGTACTATTTCACTATAATGTGGTGAAGCACATGCTAGGTGACGGGCGTGTGGACGTGCACCGTTAGGGATTGAGACTTGGTCCGTTCCATAGCAACCGTAGAGTTGCATATTTGATTTAAGCTATATAATAGCTATGTGTTTTAGAAAGAATTCTTATAACTTGGGCCGAATGCCATGTTTGGGGCCTGGTGCTTGTACTGTCTGGGCCCTCAAGGGGTATTGTATTACTATCCTTACATTGTTTTGATTTGAAAGCATATCCTCACTCATGATTTTTACCTGTTTACTGTTTAACTCAATTTCATCACTCTATTTTAAACTATATGAAAGTTGCTTTGTGCTGAGTCCCTTGATTTTTAATGAAATGCCCAAATGGCTTGTGAGGTTTATGACTGAGTGAATCCAAGGGCCTAATTTGTGAGGATATGATATATGGATCGGGCTTCATGCCGCAACAACATATGGATCGGGCTGCACGCCGCAGCAATATATGGATCGGGTTGCATGCCGCAACGATATATGGATCGGGCTACAGGACGCAACGGTATTGGGTCAGGCTGCACGCCGCAACGATATAGCGATTGGGTTATAGGAGCCCCTCCAGAGTCTGTACACACCCTCAGCGAGCACAGATACCTACTGAGTGCGAGTGCCGAGTGCTGAGTGACGAGTGATTGGGAGGCCTGAGTGGCTGAGGCGCTTGCCCGAGGGGTTGTTCATAAGTGATATGTTTTGCCCGAGGGGTTGTTCATAAGTGATATGTTTTGCCCGAGGGGCTTGTTTATGAAATCATTATTTCACTCTATTTTTATGTTGAGCCTCTGTTGAAATTGTTATAAATGTTTTTATGTGTTTTCCATTGAAACTGGAGTTTCTACAAGATATTTTGACTTGAATACTGGTTCAGCGATTTTTGTTTCCACTGAGACTTTATATTGTGAACTTTATGTGATTTTACTGCTCGTCACTGCACTCAGCCTTTATTTATTATTGTTACTTACTGAGTTGGCGTACTCACGTTACTCCCTGCACCTTGTGTGCAGATCCAGGTGTCACGGGACGTCCGAGTGAGTGTTGATTTATCCTCAGCTGGTTCTGGAGTTAGCAAAGTAGCTGCATGGTGACCGCAGCCTTGTTTTCTCCCTCTTATCATCTATTGTCATTTCTATTAGACTTCTCCTGTTGTCGTTTTAGACTGTATTGGACTTAGTACTTTCAGACTTGTATCGTAGATGCTCATGACTAGTGACACCCGATGCCGGGCTGTATTTTCGCATATTTTTCCTTGTTTTGGGTTTCTTTTGAAAGAATTATGAATGAATGGTTTGAAAGATAAATTTCTGAAATGGAATATTGCTTAGTTTGGGTAATAAGTCGGTTAACCTAGTACCACGATAGGCGCCATCACAACGTGGTAGTTTGGATTGTGACAAGTTGGTATCAAAGCCTAGGTTACATAGGTCTCACAAGTCATGAGCAGGTTTAGTAGAGTCTTGCGAATCGGTACGAAGACGTCTGTACTTATCTTCGAGAGGCTATAGAACTCTTAGGAAAAATTTCACATTCTTGAATTCTTGTTGTGTGAACCCATTTCTTCTGGTGACTAAACTTCTATTGTTTCATTCTCTCACAAATGGTGAGGACACGTGCTACCGGATAGGGTGACCAGACACTAGTTGGGCCCGTGAGAGGTCGAGGCCGCGGTCGAGGCCATAGTAGAGGGAGGGGTGCAGCCCGCCCAGCTACCGGGGCAGTGCCTATGGACCCTCCAGTTATTCCAGATCAAGTCCCAGCCGCAGATGTTCCAGTGGGACCAGCTCAGGCACCGGTTGTGCCTATTGTTATTTCAGGTCTTCAGGAGACCTTGGCTCAGATTTTGACCGCATGCACCAGTCTTGCTCAGGCGGTCACTGTTTCTACTATAGCAGCTACTTCTCAGGCCGGAGGAGGCACTCAGATTCCTGCTGCTCGCACTCCTGAGCAGGTTGTGCAGGGAATTCAGACACCGGGGGCACCTCTAGCCCAGCCGGTTGCCCCTGCTCAGGATTATGTGGTTCCAGTCATGCCTGATGACGAGCAGCGTAGATTAGAGAGATTTGGTAGACTTCAGCCTCCGACTTTCGGCGGTGCAGAGGGCGAGGACGCCCAGGGTTTCTTAGATAAGTGTCAGAGGATTCTCCGCACAACAGGTATTTTGGAGACCAGTGGGGTCTCGTTCACTACCTTCCAGTTCTCAAGAGATTCCTTTACTTGGTGGGAGGCTTATGAGAGGCGTAGGCCTATTGATGCAGCGCCCCTTACCTGGCAGCAGTTCTCCGCTCTCTTTCTGGAGAAGTATGTGCCACAGTCCCGCAGAGAGGAGCTGTGCAGGCAGTTTGAGCAGCTGCATCAGGATGATATGATTGTGACGCAATATGAGATGAGATTTTCAAAGCTAGCCCGTCATGTTGTTTGGTTGGTCCCTACAGATAGAGAGAGGATCAGGAGGTTTGTGGATGGCCTCTCATATTAGCTTCGGATTCTCATGATCAGAGAGAGGGTGTCTGGTGCTACTTTTGAGGAGGTGGTTGACATCACCCGTGAGATTAAGTCAGTTCGTCGCCAGGAGCGAGTTGAGAGGGAGTCCAAGAGGACTCGGGGATATGGTAGTGTTGGTGGTGCTCCTTCAGGAGGGCAGTTTCAACACGGCAGAGGCCGTCTATTTAGGCATGCTCAGTCAGCCCGCCCAGGTCACTGTAATGGATCATCTGGTCATGGTTATCACAGTTCTCATCAGGGTCACTCATCATTCAGTGCCCTTCCAGCCCAGAGTTCATCTCGTGCACCATCAGTTCAGGGCTCCTCCATGCCAGGTCCTTCTACCAGTTATCCTGGTGCTAGGGGTTCCCTACAGTCCCCGTCCCCCGCACCAGGGAGTTGTTATGAGTGTGGAGAGTTTGGACATATGAGGAGGAAGTGTCCTCGTCTTCTTGGGGGTCTATCTCAGCAGAGGAGTGAGCCCTCAACTTCCGCTCCAGTTACTTCACCACCCTGCCCAGGCAGCTAGGGGTGGGGGTCAGGTAGCTAGAGGCCACCCTAGAGGGGGAGGTCGATCAGGTGGAGGTCAGGCCCATTTTTATGCACTTCCAGCTAGACCAGATGCTATGGCTTCAGATGCGGTGATTACAAGTATTATTTCAGTCTGTCACCAAGATGCCTCAGTTTTATTCGATCCCAATTCCACATATTCATATGTTTCATCATAATTTGCCCATTGTTTTGGATATGCCCTGTGAGTTTTTAGTTATATCTGTTCATGTGTCCACCCCGGTGGGCGATACTATTATTGTGGACCGTGTGTATCAGTCATGTGTGGTGTCTATTGGGGGTCTGGAGACCCGAGTGGATTTGTTATTGCTCAGTATGGTTGACTTCGATGTGATATTAGGCATGGAATGGTTATCTCCATGTTATGATGTTCTTGATTGTCACGTGAAGACCGTGACCTTAGTGATGCCGGGATTCGAGTGGAGTGGTTCCACAGATTATGTGCCTAGTAGGGTTATTTCGTACCTTAAGGCTCAGCGCACGGTCAAGAAAGGTTGCATATCGTATTTGGCTTTTGTGAGGGATGTTAGTGTAGAGACTCCCATTATTGATTTTGTTCATGTGGTCCGTGATTTTTCGGTTAGTGACTTTGGTATTGATTTGGTGCGAGGCACTCAGCCTATTTCTATTCCACCATATCGTATGGCACCGGCGGAGTTGAAGGAATTGAAAGAGCAGCTTTAGGATCTCCTAGATAAGGGGTTCATTAGGCCTAGTATGTCACCTTGGGGTGTGCGGGTTCTATTTGTGAAAAAGAAAGATGGTTCCATGAGAATGTGTATTGACTATAGGCATTTGAACAAGGTCACAGTCAAGAATAAGTATCCTTTGCCTTGTAATGATGATTTGTTTGACCAGCTTCAGGGAGAGAGGGTGTTCTCTAAGATTGACTTGAGGTCCGGATATCACCAACTGAAGATTTGGGATTCGGATATTCCTAAGACAGTTTTCAGGACCCGTTATGGCCATTATGAGTTCATGGTGATGTCTTTTGGGCTAACCAATGCCCCATCGGCGTTCATGCATTTGATGACCAGTGTATTCCAGCCATATTTGGACTCCTTCATTATTGTGGTCATTGATGATATTCTGGTATACTCTCGTATCTGTGAGGAGCATGCTCAGCATTTGAGGGTGGTATTACAGAAATTGAGAGAGGAGAAGTTTTATGCAAAGTTCTCCAAGTGTGAGTTTTGGCTTGGCTCGGTAGCATTCTTGGGACATGTGGTGTCCAGTGAGGGTATTCAGGTGGATTCGAAGAAGATATAAGCGGTGCAGAGTTGGCCTAGACCATCCTCAGCTATGGAGATTAGGAGTTTCCTTGGTTTGGTGGGATATTATCGTTGCTTTGTGGAGGGATTTTCATCGATTGCATCACCCTTGGCCAAATTGACTCAGAAGGGTGCTCCATTCAGGTGGTCGGACAAGTGTGAGGAGAGCTTCCAGAAGCTCAAGACGCTTTGATCACAGCTCCAGTGTTAGTTCTGCCATCAGTTTCAGGTTCTTATACCGTGTATTGTGATGCCTCGAGGATAGGCATTGATTGTGTTTTTATGCAGGAGGGTAGGGTGATTGCCTACGCCTCGCGCCAGTTGAAGACCCATGAGAAGAATTATCCAATGCATGATCTTGAGTTAGCAGCCATTGTTCACGCCTTAAAGATTTGGCGTCATTATTTGTATGGGGTCCATTATGAGATTTATACTAATCACCGGAGTCTGCATCATCTGTTTAAGCAGAAGGATATTAATTTGCGTCAGCGGAGATGGTTGAAGCTTCTCAAGAACTATGATATCACTATTCTATACCATCCGGGAAAGGCCAATGTGGTGGCTGATGCCTTGAGTTGCCAAGCAGAGAGTTTGGGGAGCTTAGTATATCTTCCGACAGTAGAGAGACCTCTAGCGTTAGATGTTCATGCCTTAGCGGGCCAGTTTGTGAGATTAGATCTTTTAGATCCTAGCCGGGTATTGGCTTGCGTAGCCTCCAGGTCTTCTCTTTATGACCGTATTCGGGAGCGTCAGTATGATGACCCGCACTTGCTCATTCTTCAGGACAGGGTCCGGCGAGGTGATGCTAGGGATGTGACCATTGGTGATGATGGTGTGATGAGGATGCAAGGCCGGATATGTGTGCCTAATGTGGATGGGCTTTGGGAGTTGATTCTTGAGAAGGCCCACAGCTCGCGGTATTCCATCCATCTGGGTGCTGCGAAGATGTACCAGGATTTGAGACAGCACTATTGGTGGAGGAGGATGAAGAAGGATATCATTGGATTTGTAGCTCGGTGTCTCAACTGTCAGTAGGTTAAGTATGAGCATCAGAGACCGGGTGGCTTGCTTCAGAGGTTAGACATTCCAGAGTGGAAGTGGGAGTGGATCACCATGGACTTTGTAGTCGGGCTCCCACGGACTTCGAGGAAGTTCGTTGCTATATGGGTTATAGTGGATCGACTGACCAAATCCGCGCACTTTATTCATGTTGGTACTATTTACACTTCAGAGCGGTTAGCTGATATTTATATCCGAGAGATCGTTCGTCTGCATGGTGTCCCGGTTTCCATCATTTCTGATAAGGGTACTCAGTTCACATCGCAGTTATTGAGGGCCGTGCAGCGGGAGTTAGGTACTCAGGTTGAGTTGAGCACATCTTTTCACCCTCAGACGGACGGGCAGACCGAGCGCACTATTCAAAAATGGTGGACATGTTGCGTGCCTGTGTTATTGACTTTGGGGGTTCATGGGCCCAGTTTCTGCCACTCGCGGAGTTTGCATATAATAATAGTTATCAGTCGACTATTCAGATGGCTCCGTACGAGGCTTTATATGGGAGGAGGTGTAGATCTCCGGTTGGTTAGTTTGAGCCGGGTGAGGCTAGACTCTTGGGTACAGATTTAGTACAGGATGCTTTAGATAAGGTGAAATTGATTCAGGAGCGGCTTCGCATGGCGCAGTCTAGGCAGAAGAGTTATGCGGACAGGAAGGTTCGGGATGTATCTTTCATGGTTAGAGAGAAGGTTTTGTTAAAGGTATCACCCATGAAGGGCGTTATGTGGTTTGGGAAGAGGGGTAAGTTGAGCCCCCGGTTCATTGAGCTTTTTAAGATACTTAGGAGGATTGGGGAGGTGGTATATGAGCTAGCTTTGCCACCCAGCTTGTCGAGTGTGCATCCGGTGTTTCATGTTTCCATGCTTTGGAAATATATTGGGGACTCGTCCCACGTTCTGGATTTCAGCACGGTTCAGTTGGAGGGTGATATGACTTATGATATGGAGCCAGTGGCTATTTTCGATCGGCAAATTCGGAAGTTGAGGTCTAAGGATATAGCGTCAGTAAAAGTGCAATGGAGAGGCCAGTCCGTGGAGGAGGCCACCTGGGAGACCGAACGGGAGATGCGGAGCATATATACACATCTATTTGAGACTCCAGGTATGTTTCTAGACTCGTTCGAGGACGAACGTTTATTTAAGAGGGGGAGGATGTAACGACCCGGCCGGTCGTTTCAAGAGATTTAGCCTATTTCTACTTCTTTAGGTGATGTTCATCTGTAATGTATGGTATCAGATTGGTTGGTTTGGGTTTGGGAGGTGATTTGGGAGTCCGGGTTAGAGTTAGGCTTGAATTGACGAAATTAGTAATTTGGTGATTTCCGATCAGTAGGGGAAATTTTGATATCGGGGTCGGAATGGAATTTCGGAAGTTGGAATAGATTCGTAGTGCCATGCTTGACTTGTGTGCAAAATTTGAGAATATTCGGAAAAGGTTTAATTGGTTTCGGAGTCCTTTGTGGAATTTAGGAGTTGGAGTTCTTAGGCTTGAATCCGAGATTCGAATAGATGTTTGATGTTGTTTCAAGTGATTTGTAGGATTGATTAAGTTTGAATGATGTTATGGGACGTGTTGGTGTGGTTGGTTGAGGTCCTGAGGGCCTCGAGTGTGTTTCGGATGGTTAGCAGGTGAATTAGCTGTTGAAAGACAGGTGCTGGTGTTGCTGAGATGAGTTGCTGGTGTTTTAGGGGTTGTTCTCTGAAGTTGGGAATGCGGACCGCGGCGGAATTTCCCGGTCAGCGGTGGAAGTTCACAGGGGCGGCGTAAATTTCACGGTCAGCAGAGGGGCTGGCGCGGACAGCGGATTAGGGGCGCGACCCCAGGGGCTGGATGCCTTTCGCGGCCGCGGTGGGAATTCCACGGACCGCGCAGTGAGGTTTGCGGTGGCGGTAGTTTTTCGCGATAAGCAAAGTTTGAATCCGAGGGGTGCACTATAAATACGAGATTCAGGGTTTTATTTTCATACTTTGACCTATAGAGCTCGGGTTTTGGCGATTGTTCGAGAGATTTTCAAGAAAACCATCGGGGTAAGTGATTTTAACTCAGTTTTGGCTAAAATACATGATTATAACATTGAATCCATCATTTGACTAGAGAATTGGGATGCAAATTGGGGGGAAATTGTAAGAACTTCATAAATGGATTTTTGAGAGTTGAACATCGATTCGAGGTCGGATTCTAATAAATTTGGTATGATTAGAGTCGGGGATGAATGGGTTTCTTGGCTTTGTGAATTTTATCGGATTTCGAGACGTGGGCCCGGGGGTCGGGTTTGGCCAATTTTGGGATTTTGATCTAAATTGATAGATTTCATATGGGATTCATTCCTTTAGCGTGTATTTATGAATGTATATTGATTTTGGATAGATTCGGAGCATTTGGAGGTCGAATCAAGGGGCAAGAGCATCGCGGACTAGAGTTGTGTCCGATTTGAGGTAAGTAACGGTTGTAAATGTAGACCTGAGGGTATGAAACCCCAAACTTTCGTACTATTTCACTGTAATTAGGTGACGCACATGCTAGATGACGGGCGTGTGGGCGTGCACCATTAGGGATTGAAACTTGGTCTGTCCCGTAGCAACCATAGAGTTGCATATTTGATTTAAGCTGTAAAATAGCTATGTATTTTAGAAAGAATTCTTATAACTTGGGTTGAATGCCATGTTTGGGGCCTGGTGCATGTACTGTCTGGACCCTCAAGGGGTATTTTATTACCATCCTCACACTGTTTTGATTTGAAAGCATATCCTCACTCATGATTTTTACCTGTTTACTGTTTAACTCAATTTCATCACTCTATTTTAAAGTATATGAAAGTTGATTTGTGCTGAGTCCCCGATATTTAATGAAATGCCCGAGTGGGTTGTGAGGTTTATGACTGAGTGAAGCCAAGGTCCTAATTTGTGAGGATATGATATATGGATCGGGCTTCACGCCGCAATAACATATGGATCGGGTTGCACGCCGCAGTAATATATGGATCGGGCTGCACGCCGCAGTGGTATTGGGTCAGGCTGCACGCCGTAACGATATAGCGTTTGGGTTGTAGGATCCCCTCCGGAGTCTGTACACACCCCCAGTGAGCGCAGGTACCTACTGAGTGCGAATGCTGAGTGCTGAATGACGAGTGATTGGGAGGGCTGAGTGGCTGAGAGGCTTGCCCGATGGGCTGCTCATGAGTGATATGTTTTGCCCGAGGGGCTTGTTTATGAAATCACTATTTCATTCTATTTTTATGTTGAGCCTCTATTGAAATTGTTAAAAATGTTTTTATGTGTTTTCCATTGAAACTGGAGTTTCTACGAGATATTTTGACTTGAATACTGGTTTGGCAATTGTTGTTTCCACTAAGACTTTATATTGTGAACTTTATGTGATTTTACTGCTCGTCACTGCGGTCAGCCTTTATTTATTACTGTTACTTACTGAGTTGGCGTACTCACGTTACTCCCTGCACCTTGTGCAGATCCAGGTGTCACGGGACGTCCGAGTAAGTGTTGATTTATCCTCAGCTGGTTCTGGAGTTAGCAAGGTAGCTGCATGGCGACCGCAGCCTTGTTTTCTCCCTCCTATCCTCTATTGTCATTTCTATTAGACTTCTTTTGTTGTCTTTTTAGACTATATTGGACTTAGTACTTTCAGACTTGTATAGTAGATGCTCATGACTAGTAACACCTTTCCGCTTTTGTTTCCTTGTTTTGGGTTTCTTTTGAAAGAGTTATGAATGAATGGTTTGAAAGATAAATTTTTGAAATGGAATATTGCTTAGTTTGGGTAATGAGTCGGTTAGCCTAGTACCACGATAGGTGCCATCACGCTGGGGTAGTTTGGTTCGTGACATACTTAGGCTATGATATGCCTAGAGTTGACTATTAAGCGTAAAGTTATAACATTTCTCATGTTCTTACCTTTGTTGAGAACTATCTGGGCTACACTTGAGGTTACAAGAGGCTAATTCCCTGAATAAATGGGGTAGTTACTATTTCTGCGTTAAATTGCCGATTTGAAGTGTGATAGCAGACTTTGTACATGCTTACACTATGGCGTGTTATTTATACCAGTCCAGGAGCACGAGAATCTTATTTCATTATCATATACAAGTGTACTTGTTTAATTGCTCTTGTATGATATGCTGGGACTTGAGGCCTGTGGCCATGCCAGGCGATTCATATTATTGGCACGTGAGTTGTCCGTGCCATGTGTGGGAATTTTATTTCTATGATAATTTATCTGATTCATTAATTTCCTTTCTCTACAATTCTGTACATGCGCCTACGGTTATGCTCTTCACTAAATTTGAGGAGTTGGTTGTAACGTTGCGGTTGTGGTGGTGCTTGTTGAACTTGCAATATGGTTCTCTTCCTTGAGACATCTCCCATATTTGGGTACACGGATTGCGCAGTTGTGGCTTGAGTTATATTGATGTGGCGTGTTTGTGGGATATTTATGTTTAATAATATAAGGTCATTGGACCTAGAATGGGTACTATCAGGTTTGATTATGGTATATTTGGGAGGATAATATCGAAAGTCGACTTAGAAAGTGATTATGGTTCTGGTTGGGGAGAGAGAGCTCCATGACTTGTTGATCTGATGAGGGGTCATGAGATTTTCGCGTGTTTCTTTCATTATCAGTAGTGTATGAAGGTTTTGGAACCAGGTTTAGTTTGATATGGTGTTTAATATTAGTACCGGGTTAGTTTTGAGTAGTTAACATGATCGAAAATGGTGCTACAAGTATGCGAGTTGTGTAGTATGTTATGTGATTATATCTGGGGTATGGTTAAGGTCTAATACAGCTTATTAAGACTCATACAGTGTGTAGATGTGAAATTCGGACCTTGAAAAGAAATTTTTGGATATTGAAAATTCGATTCCAAGGTTAATGGGCAAAGGCTAAATTAGTAATTTTAACTTATGTTGTGTCATCGGGCCTATATGGAATAGGGTAGAGAGGGATCACCCCCGGGTATGTGCGTGGTAAGATGGAATAGTGATTTAATGGCTTGGAAAATAACTCTTGGCACATTCGAGGACGAACGTATGTGTAAGTGGGGGAGAATGTAATGACCTGACTTGTCGTTTTGAGTAATTACTCTCCTTTCTAATATTTGAATTCATGATTAGCTTTATATGATATATTATGATGTGTGTGAATCGTCAGTTTTGATTTTCAGGTGTTTCGGGATTGGTTCGGAAGAATTAATTTCATATTGGAAGCTTAAAAGAAAAGGGTTGACCGGAGTTTGACTTGTGTGCAAATAATTTCGGAATGCAGTTTTGATGGTTCCAATAGCTCCATATGATGATTTTAGACTTAGGAGTGTGTTTGGATAATTATTTAGAAGTCCATAGTTAAATTATGCTTGAAATGGCAAAACATAGGAAAATTGAAAGTTGGAAGTTTGACCGGGGAGTTAACCTTTTGATATCGAGGTCGGAATTCGATTCTAGAAATTTGGAATAGGTCCGTTATGTCATTTATGACTCGTGTGCAAAATTTTGAGGTCAATCGGACTTGATTTGATAGGTTTCGTCATCGAATGTAGAATGTTCTGACGTCGTTTCTTCAAGCATAAGTGGTATCACATTACTCAAATGAGCTCCAAATTCTCTTTTGATTGATACATTAGATTCGTATCGAAATTACGGAGCCATAACAAAAAGAATCTCCGAATTCGGACATCGTATGAGAGAGTTATGCCCATTTCCGTGTCAAAAAAGATTTCCCGTTGCCTCGAGCGTCCAGGATAGCGTGGGGCGCTAGCCCTGGCACTGGAAATTGTTGGGATTCTGGAAAGTGCGCCACAAGCAGAGCCCCACGCTACCTGTGGCACTCGAAAACACCAGAGGCTCTATAAACGAGGTTTTTGGCCATTTTTGTTAAAAATAGAGTTGTGGAGCTCCGTTTAGGCGATTGCTGGGCGATTTTCACCGATAAACATTGGCGTAAGTGTTTCTTATCCAATATTGATTATATTTCATGATTCCATATTCATTTACATTATGAATCCGTGAATTTATGGAAGAAAAATCAGATTTTTATAAAATCTTCCAAAAATATAAAATGAAGATTTGAAGGTCAATCTGATGTCGGAATTCGATAATTTTTATATGGTTGAACTCGTATTGGAACGGGTGTTCGGATTTTATGAGTTTTTACGGGATTTGAGATGTGGGTTCCATTGTTGATTTTTGAATTAATTTTGGATTTTTATTGTGAAATTTAGCATTTTCATATGGAATTGATTCTTATATCTCGTGTTGATTGTATCAAATTATTTTGACTAAGCTTCGAGGTGTTCGGAGGCTGAATCACGAGAAAAAGGTTTATTGGAATAAAGAATTTTCTCATAATGAGGTAAGTAAATCTTCTAATCGTAGAGTTGAGGGTATGAACCCCGATTATACGTGATATGTGTTTGGTGTTGAGGTGACGCACATACTAGGTGATGGGCGTGTGGGCGTGCAACGTTTGAACTGTGACCCTGTTATTCCTGTGGTACTGTGTAGTTACCGGAACTTATCTGTAATCATGAAATCTCTACGTACTAGAGTTATCGAGTTGTGACTCATGTCAGAAATAATGCTTAGGCAAATGTTGGTATTATTGGGATCCCAGGAGGTCATTTCTACTATCGATTTATTTGTGTAAATTATAAATTCATACTCAGTCATGTTCATTCATTTCATATCATCTCTCAGTCTCTTTTGCTATTTATTGATTCATCATGTCATCATTTTTGGGCTAGTTTCATGACATTGTGAGCTCGAGAGACTAGAGAGATTGATGGCTGAGTGAAGCCGAGGGCCTGATTGTGAGGATAATTATGGGATCGGGTTGCACGCCGCAGCAGGCCATATTGGCTTTATATACCTTATTATTATGGGATCGGGTTGCACGCCGCAGCAGGCCATATTGGCTTTATATACCTTATTATTATGGGATCGGGTTGCACGCCGCAATAGGCCAGATTGGCTTATTATAGCACGTGAGTTGCCTGTGCGAATAGAGATGTTGATACTATAGCACGTGAGTTGTCTGTGCAGATTATAGCGCTTGAGCTGAAGGAGCCCCTCCGGAGTCTGTACACACCCCCAGTGAGCGCAGGTACCTACTGAGTGCAATGCCGAGCGATTAGGAGAATTGAGTGACTGGGAGGACTAAGTGAATGGGAGGTGTGAGTGACTGGGAGGACTGAGTGAAATAATACTCTGAGAGTATACATATGGTTTTATCACTTAGTTGCATTGCATTGACATGCACACTTGACATACAAGCATATAGATGCATTTTCCTCATGTTGTACGGTATCACGTCATTCATGACTTCTCACACATATTGGTATATGGGCATATTGATGCATTTTCCACTGGATATGTGGAAAAAAAATGAAACATCTTATTTATTTTTGAAAGAAATTTTGGAAAATTTACTGTTTTCAAACTTACTCATATTTTTGGGAACTTCGATAAAAGACTTGAGTTTTCATTGATACGCTTGAAAGGCAGAGCTATTTTCAGAAATCATGATTAAGCCGAGCATTCGATTATTGAGTTATTACTTGTGCTGCTTTAAATTGTATTGTTATGAGATGTTATTGGTTATTGGAGTGGACTTTGACCTTGGTGCAAGCTCGTCACTACTTTCAACCTAAGATTAGGTTTGCTACTTATTGAGTACATGGGGTCAGTTGTACTCATAATACACTTCTGCACCTTGCATGCATATATTGGATGTTGATGTTGCTGTGATCGACGGGAGCTAGATTTGAAGATGTACCTGTGTTCCGGTCATAGCTGCCTCTTGTTCATGGGAGCCTTAGATTTATAAGAATCTGTTTACGTATATTTCGAACACATCAATGGCAAGGTAAGTTATCCCCACCTATTTTGAGTTAAATATATGGCATTTATATGTATTCAAGAATGGAAATTAGTAGAAATTGTGGGATTTTGATAGAAGACCTAGAATTTATAATTTTGGATTTTGAACACGAATTTGGGCATGGAATTAGAAATAAATCATATACTTGGGTTCATGAGGTTATGGGTAATGGTTATCTTCAAACAATTTCGGAATTCGGGCACTTGGGCCCGAGGGTGGTTTTATCAACTTTTCGAGTGGAGATGGAAATTGTTGTAAATTGAATTATAATGAGTGTTAGAGTATATATTTATGGATTTTCACATTTATTGACTAGTTTTGGAGCGACAGACATCAATTTGAGTTGTTGGAGAGGCTTTGGAGTCGGTTATGGAATTGCGGAGCGAGGTAAGTATCCTTTCTAACCTTGTAAGAGGGAATTAACCCCATAGGTGAATTGATTAAATATGTGCTTCTACTTGCGGGGGCTACGTACGCACGAGGTGACGAGAGTCCGTGCGTAGCTACTAATTATGCTTATGTCCGGGTAGTTTTAGGTTTACACCATGCCTTGTTGATACTATTATTTGAATATGTTCATTATTTGCCTTGAAAAGAGTTGAAATTGAGGATTTCGAGACTTGAAAGTTTTCATTGAATTTCGTATTTTTGAAAAGGAATTTAAGAAATATAATAATAACTTAAGAAATCTATGTGCGACCGCATCGCAAATATATTCCGCGAAAGGGGTAAATTCCCACTACTTTCATGGGAGTGGGCCGTTTTACCTCGGCAAGTTTATATTTATATGTTGGTTCGTGCTGTTCGACCCTCGGTAGTGCACAGTTTACATTTATATGTTGGTTCGTGTCGTTCGACCCTCGGCAGTGCACATTTTATATTTATATGTTGGATCGGGTCGTACGACATGACTTGCGCATGATAACTCCTTGGAACTAATAATATTTGATGTTGTTTTATTGGCTGGAGATAATGTCACGACCCAAAATCCATTAAGGTCGTGATGGCGCCGGACACCACTGTCAGGCAAGCCAACAATAAATACTAAATTGGGTTCTTATTTTTATTACTTTTGAAATCATATTTTTCTTTAATATACATAGTAAACAATGGGGATTTACAGAGTAAATAATAATAATTTTAACAAATTCACTATAGAACAACCCATAATCCTCCTAAAATCCAGTGTCACAAGTGAATGAGCATTTACTAGGAATATAAAATAAAATACAACAACTGTCCGGAATACAAATTAGACAGGAAAATTATAAATAACTCTGAAGGAGACTCTACTGGCTGTGGATCGTAATGTAGAATGCAGCTCACCTAAGTCTCCGCATTAATCACACCTCTGTGCCCACAAGGACGCTAGACATATACGTACCTGGACAAAAATGTACAGCAAGTATAGAATGAGTACGTAAACAACGTATACCCAGTAAGTATCAAGCCTAATCTTGAAGAGGTAGAGACGAGATGGTGGACTTTGACACTCACTAAGGGTCAATAATAATAAATAACATAAAAATAGAAATATTTAAATCAACATGATTCACAGAGTTAACAATAATTTTATTTAACCAACAGAAATAATTAAATTTCTTCAAATGCAACAATTCCCAATCTATTAATTAAATTCACAAGCTTCAATTAAAATAGCAAAGTATCGTGTAATTATTATTATTATTAGGTACGACTTCTGCCGAGGTCGTACGGCCTGATCCAGAGTGTCGTGTACACTGCCAAGGGATGTGCGGCATAATCCATAGATCCATCTATACTGCCGAGGCGTTCGGCCTGCTCCACAAGAAAGGAGGACATTTTCTTATGTACCTCTGGAATGAGAGTTTATTTATTGATAGATTAATACGAGAGGATGCACAATTTCTTTTAACAATTAAATAATTTATACAGAAAAATTAAGTATATTAGATTTCCATCTTTTACTATATTTTCCTAACAATTCACAATATATTTCAAATAATTTAATTAAATAAAAAATATAATTTATACAAATAATTCATGATTTGAGTCCTAAACTACCCGAACTTTAGCATAAACAGTAGCTACGCATGGACTTTCATCACCTCGTGCGTACGTAACCCTCCACAATTAGCAACAATTATTAATTTAATCACCTATGGGGTAAATTCCCCCTCACAAGATTAGACAAGAGACTTACCTTGTCTCAAAGTCTACTTCTCGATCACCACGTTGCATTAAATTCTCAATTCGATGCCGAAAAATCCGAAACTATCCAAATGTTATACAAAATAATTAATACATTCTCAATAATTCGAAATTAGACTATTAAATTAATTACCTAACCCAAAATGAAAAAATTCCTAAATTTTACCCCGGACCCAAGCGGCCGGATTTCAAAACTTTTCGGAGGAAATCGTTACCCATAATCTTAAGAACTCAAATATATAATTTTCATCCAATTCCATAACCATTTTCGTGGTTAAAATCTCATTTTTATCAAAATATGGGTTTTTTTACCTAAACCCTTGATTTCCACAATTTACAGGTAATAATCTATCCATAATCTTTGTATTTAACTCAAAGTTTATAGAATTAACTTACCTTCAAGTTGCTAGTTGAAATCCCCTCTCAAAAAGCTCCAAATATCGTCCAAGAATGAAGAAATGAGCAAAACTACTCAAACCCCCATTTTAACACTCGCTGCCCAGCGATCTTTGAACTCGCGATGATTTCTTCGCACCTGCGGTCTTCACACCCGCGGCAAAACTCTCGCACCTGCGATGTCCGTGCCTGCGATGGATTTCTTCGCACCTGCGGTTGTCGCACCAGCGGTAAAATTCTTCGCACCCGCGATCTTCGCATATGTGGTAAAATTCTTCGTACCCGCGGTCTTCGCACCCGCGGTGCCTGGCCAATCCATGCATTTCCGCTTCTGTGACTCATGCCTCGCTTCCGCGAGCTCGCACCTACGGCCCTTTTTCGTGCAGGTGCGATCGTACCAGATGCCCAGCTGCTTCAGCTCCTCCTCCAAATCCAAATTCGATCTGTTAAGCATCTGAAAATCATCCGAGGCCCCCGAGACCTATCCAAACATACCTACGAGTCTTAAAACATCATACGAATATAGTCGAGCCTTTAAATCACATGAAACAATGCTAAAAACGCGAATCACCCTCCAATTCAAACTTAATGAACTTTGAAACTTTAAATTTCTACAATCAATGCCGAAACCTATCAAATCACGTCCGATTGACCTCAAATTTTGCACACGGGTCATAATTGAAATTATAGACCTACTTCAACTTCAAGAATCAGATTCCGAACCCGGTATCAAAAAAGTCCACTCCTGGTCAAACTTCTTAAAAACCTTTAAATTTCTAACTTTCGCCAAATGACTCCGAAATGACCTACGGGCCTCCAAATTAACATCTGAACACGCTCCTAAGACCAGAATCATAATACGGAGCTATTCCCAGGATCAGAATTTCAAACGAACCTCGATTACTCCTAAACCTACTCCAAACTAAATTTAAAGAACATTAAACCTTCAAATAGTTAATTTTTTACTATTAATCGCCAAAATGCTCCCGGGTTGTCAAAAACCCAATTCGAACATACGCCCAAATCCAAAATCATCATATGAACTTATTGGAACCATCAAATCTCGATTCCGGGGTCGTTTTCTCAAAATGTTGACCGAAGTCAAACTTGCCATTTTAGAGCCAAACCAAGGAACCAACTGTTCCGATTTCAACCCGATCACTTCCAAATTTCGAACCAACCATCCCCGCATATCATAAATTAATAAAAGCACATACGGGGAGTCTTATTTAGGGGAACAAGGTTCTAACAGTCAAAACGAGCGGTTGGGTCATTATATTCTCTCCCACTTAAATATACATTCGTCATCAAACGTGCTAAGGACTGTTCAGGAGTTGTCCAAAATCATTGTTTAACACTTTGTGCACCTACCCGTGCTACCAAACCCAGTTGAGCATATTAGCTCGAGCCAATATGAAGATTCCCCCCTTTATTTAGGCAATTAAGCCTTAGAGCCCAATTCTAACATCTAAAATTCTCTACAATGCATGTTTCTAACCTATGAACACCGTATCAATCACTACACGATGCACCAATACAGGATTGCATACCTTTGTTGAATTTAGACCATGCATCACACCATTCACATGACCATAATAACATCCTCTGATAACAATAGCCAAAATTCCAAGAATCTGATGTCTACAACACACCTCATGATACATATAAGTCATGTTCCAACTCTTGAAATGCTTCCACGATGGAAGAAATATGTAGAAGTTCATAACCAACTGCCGAGTCAACAAATGATCGGGTTTCTCCTTCTGACAAGAACCAATGCCTCATTATGAACCAAATAATGATATTCGCTCTCTAATATGTTTCATATAAATCTACTCGCACTGATCCCAGGTTGTAACGACTCGGCCGGTCGTTTTGAGTATCACAACCTTGTTTCCCCATTTACTGCTCAAATTGTACTTTACAGTTGTTGTGTGAATTGTCGGGGTAAATGTTTCGGGTTCAATGAGGTTTTGGAATAAATGGGAACACTTAGTTCCAAGGTTTAAAGCTTAAGTTAAAATAGTGACCGAATGTCGACTTTTGTGTAAACGACCCTAGAATGCATTTTTGATGATTCTAATAGCTTTGTATGGTGATTTTGGGCTTAGGAGCATATCCGAAAAATTATTTGAAGGTCTGTAGTGGAATTTGGCTTGAATTGCCGAAAGTTGAATTTTTGGGAAGTTTGACCGGAGGTTTGACTTTTTGATATCGGGGTCAGAATCTGATTCTGGAAATTGGAATAGGTCCGTAATGTGAAATGTGACTTGTGTGTAAAATTTGAAATCATTCCGGATTGATTTGATGTGTTTTGGCACAAGATGTAGAATTTAAAATTTCAAAGTCTGTTGATTTTGAATGGAGGTGTAATTCATCGTTTCAACATTGTTAGGTGTGATTTGAGGCCTCGAGTAGGTCCGTGTTATGTTATGGGACTTGTTGATATAGTTAGTTGAGGTCACGGGGGCCTCGGGTGAGTTTCGGATGGTTAACTGATAGATTTTTAAATTTGGAAGACTACTAGAACTTAAGCCTTCTGATATAATCGCACCTGCGGAAAAGTAGTCGCAGGTGCGAGCTCGCAAGGGCGAGCTGGGGTGCGCTGAAGCGAGGTGTGCAGGTGAGGAAGGAGCGCGAGAAGGAGCACAGATGCGGGCAGAGGACTGTGAGGCATTGGTCGCAGGTGCGAGGGAAAATTCCGTACCTACGTAAGCGCAGATGCGGACGGATGCGCGTAGAAACGAAAACTGGGCAGGTGAGTGAAGTCCGCAAGTGTGACATTTTGCTCGCACAAGCGGATGCGTAGGTGCGCAAATCTTGTCCGCGGGTGCGGATCGACTGGGCAGAATCCTTTAAGTTCGAGGGTTAGACATTTTCACCCATTTATCAAATTTTGGAGCATGAGTTGGGCGATTTTGGAGAGGAATGTTTCCACACAACTTGGGGTAAGTGTTCTTGACTCCCTTGTGGTTATATTTAATGAATTAATCTTCATATTTGGTGTAAGATTATTGAATCTTCAAGAGAAATAGAAGAAAATTTCTATAATGTCACAAAACAAATGTTTCATACCAGTTTTATAAATTCTAATCTTAGAAGCTCATAACTTATACTACCAGTCCTTGGGGAGTTTAATAGTGTTAGTTAAATATTATTTGAATCAGATATTTGTAAATTGGCTTACCTAATGGGTTGGGTTAGGTGCCATCACGGCTAGTTGGATTTTGGATCGTGACAAGAATACTTCAAGAAGACATATGAAGTGCCAGTTAATCCACTTCCAGATGAAACTACATGGGACCTTCCAACAGAGGTGTTAGATTATGTGGTCCTACCACCGATAGTGAAGGGCAAATCAGGAAGATCGACAAAGTCGCGACGCAAGGGACTTTATGAATATTTGTATACTGAAATAGTTACCTGTGCATTGTGTAAAAAACAAGGACACAGCAGAAGAACATGCAGGAATGCTCGACACAACTAGTAGATGTTGCTACAATGATTTAGTATTTTGTAACTGTTTTCCTTGTGAATGTTACAATTAGAATATTGGAAAAATAATAAGATTTTCAATCAGATTCTCTCTGATGTATGAATAAACATAATACTTTTTGTCGTAATGAAAGTATTGGTAGAAGTTTTATTCCAAATACTATTATGGATATCACTATATAGATGTCAATATACAAAAAAAGACTGTCACTATAAACTATACAAAATAGACTATCACTATACAATTTATATACAAGACTGTCACTATACAAAAAATATATAAAATAGAATTTGTATATTTATACCAAAAACAAATAATAGATCGTCACTATTGTATATACAATTTACATACAATAGACTATTATGGATGCCATTATATAGATGTCAATATACAAAATAGATGTCAATATACAAAATATATATAAAAAGACTGTCACTATACAAAAACTAAACAAAATAGTCTGTCATTATATAATGTATATACAATAGACTGTCATTATACAAAAAATATATAAAGTAGATGTTACTATACAAAAAATATATAAAGTAGATGTTACTATACAAAAAATATATAAAATAGAATTTGTATATTTATACAACAAAAAAAAAATAGATCGTCACTATTGTATATACAACTTACGTACAATAGACTGTGACTATACAAACAATATACAAAATAGATGTCACTATACAAAATATATACAAAAACGACTGTGACTATACAAAACAGATGTCACTATACAAAATATATACAAAAGGACTGTTACTATACAAAATATATACAAAAACTACTGTTACTATACAAAAACTTATACAAAAAAGACTGTTACTATACAAAAATTATACTTCCAATAGATGGAGTACAAAATAGACTTTCACTATACAGTTTATATACAGTTTAGCTGCCCCCAAAACTTCATTCACAAAACTTCCTATAACAACTTAGCAACACCAGCTAAATTTGCAAAACCTGTCGAAACAGATTAAAACTGTATAAATTACAAAATTAAAACTGTAGAAAAGTCAAAACTACACAAAATCTGAAACTTTTAAAATTTCACTATTAACTGAAAACAAACAAGTTTCAATTAAAAGTAATATTCAACATTAGCATTTCAAACATATTGTTCAAAAATATCCCAAACAAAAAGCATAAAACGTGATATAGGTATGCAACTGTATCCAATCATAAGACAATATCAGAACCAAACTACTTCATCTTAAAACTACATGTCAATTTTCCGCTAAACTATCCCAAACTACTTCATCTTTCCCTTCAACTTGCCCTTTTTCTTGATATCCTTCAGAGTCTCGTCATCACCAATGGCATGCATCTTTCCCTTTTTCTTGTTATCCTTCAAAGCCTTGTCATCACCAATGGCATGCCACTTGCCCTTTTTCTTGTTATCCTTTTCTGTAAGATCCTTCATTCTACCAGTTGACTTGTCATCACTAACAGCATGTGCTCTTTATTTTTTCACTCCATAATCCCATAGCAATATACCATATCGGTTTCGTATCCCATCAATATCAATAGCTTTAGGAATATTGTTGCCTTGAATGATGTACTCAGCAAATGTAGCAACATAAATACCCCAGTCACTACATACAAGGTCGCACATAAATATTGAATAAGTTAGTATAATATCCAAATAGGAATTCACATACAAAAATGAATTAAGAATCAGAAATATTCAATAATAATTTATGTGTTATCTTGCGTTGGCGACCCATCAACGACATGAATCTCAAACGGATCAAGGGCGGGAATTTCCATATGATTCTCCTTTGTGTCCTAAAAACCAATACGATGAAAGAAATATGGGAGCAATACTGAGTATGGCTCAATTGGTCTTTGAACTGCACTATTTTGTCGTGCGCCACTCATGGAATCGTATACATAAATGCGCAGATCTTTGAATGACAATCTCGCTAATATCCAGTGCCACTTATCAGACAGATTTATAGGGAAAAGGACTTCATCAACAGTACACCAAAGAACATTACATCTTAAAAAATACACAAGTATATACTCAGTAATTGGATTTGTTTCAGTAATCAAATTCATGTCTCTGGTTTTCTCCAAAAACTCCTTGAACAAATTTGAAATCAAGCAGTTAAACCAACAGTCGATAGTTGTGAATCTTACCGAAACATCACCGTACTTCCCTTTCTTTATCAGATAGTAAAAAATAACATTAATATACTGAAATGTGAAGAATAAACACACATAGTCAGAAAATTACATTATGAAAAAACTACACTGTATATTTTATGTATAAACTGATTATACATTTTACAGAAGATACTGTAAATATACATAAAAGATACTCTTCTAAGTTGTAACTATGTTTTCTATTGTCATTATTGTTCTAGTCCTTTCTTCTGCCTACTATCCAAAGGTTGCCGAGTCCCATTTCTCATTTTATTACAGATAGAATTTATATGTAATTACAGCATGGATAAAAGAAAAGAAATGGCATTTATGCTAACAAATTAATATCAATATGCTGAAAATATGAAGAACCATTATAGTGTTGACTTACTGAATCACACAGGGGTAGGCCGAGATATGCAAATATGAAGAACATTTTTTTCTCCAATATCATCAACTCCAAATTCAAAAATTTTATTTAGCTTAGTGCTAATCTCTGTATAAACACCACCCCTAATGAATCACGATAATAAGATATGGTTCATAACACGAAACACGAAAAATAAACAAGAAAAAAAAAAAAAAAAACTGAA
>AWOL01S0008202.1:17239-27537 GCA_000715115.1 Nicotiana otophora | reverse complement strand
AAAAAAAAAAAAAACTGAAACATAAAACTTACGGTGCATTAGTCCTTAAGCCTCTATTGATGAAAGTGTTCCACTTACACAATATTCTGATATCAACAGGATAGTCAATATTTTCCTCAAAAGGATACTTTATAATGAATATGGATTTATTTGGCTTATTTGTCAAGATGGGCTTCTTTGACTTAGTTGGCTTATTTTTTGAGCAACTTGGATTGTACCACCAGAGTCAAATGTGTTCCTGAATGGTGAATTCATGACCCCTGCCGGTTTTCTTTCTCTATGGATCATTTCAGGTGTGTCATGATCAACAACAACTATATGATATTCCTCCATAGTAGCAATATTTTTTTCCACTCCTAAACAATCACCATGTACAATATTTTGATCGAAATACTTTTGGGTAATTGCAGTTATTTGAGCCTCAGCATCACTAGTCCACCCATTGTCCTCACCAACTTCCTCACAACTATTTTTACCAATAACTTGTACAGAATCCTCCACCAAACCCCCCATATTAGCAGTATTTTTCTTAACTTCTACAATATTAACTACAGTATCACCATCTATATCATTTTTGTCACAAAACTTCTAGGTGATTGCAGTGATTTCAGGCTCGGCATCCTCAATCCTGGCTTCGTCATCGCCGACTCCTTCACTACTTTTACCAGCTTTTATAGAATCCTTCACCACACCCTCCATAACATCAACAGTTTGCTCTAGACTTACCTCAGTGCCAACTTTTTTCTTTACAACTTCCTCACTGCCAATATTTTCTCCATAACTTCCTCATTACCAAAATTATTCTCTGCAACATCCTTATGCCAAAATAATCATTATGAATATCACCAGTATCATGATGGCCATGACTATCATGTGGTCGTCATCTTTTCTATCACCCTGTTTAGGAAAAATATAGAAAAAATTATAAAGCTTATAATAACATGTAAAAATAACAAATAAGCATAGTCATGAGAATACCTTTGAAGCACCGCGTTCACCTAAAGCTTTAAAAACCTTTTCAAATGAGGAAATCATTAACTGCTCCAAAGACGAAACCTTGTCGTTTACCTATAAAAGAAAAAGTGAAACCGAATATAAATTAAGTTGTCAGAACTACTCAAAGCCAAAATAGAATTGTACCTTGTGATTTCACTTCTCAGAAGTTTCAGCTCAGTCTCGCTTGAACTCAAGTTACTTGGTTGTGGATCCGAATTCTCATTGTTTATAAGTTGTAATTCTAGCTTATTTTTGGGGTGCTTCTTAGCATTTTTTTAGGTCGAGTGTTGAAATCATCAATATCATCTCATAGATTAAATTCAGCCACGACTCTAGAATCGATATACATCTCATTTTTATCTTCATACACCGGGATAAAATCATGCAATTTAAGCCTTGTTTGTTCAACATTTATTGGGGCAATGTTACCAAATACCAACTACAAATAAATAAAAAACTTAACAATCATGAAATTTTAAACTAACAAAAGACAACCAATATATTACTTGTAGAAACTACACATCATATAGTTAATTTATATTATGTATATTAAAGGTATAATTTATATATCAGAAATGTATAATTTATGTATCAGAAGTAAACTCATATGTATTGCTATAAAATATTGTAAACTAAATAAAAATATTTTTTACCTACTCCCGACTTAAAGAAAAAACTCTTTCCTCAACCTCTTAAAGGTCACCTTCTTCTTTACAGTCCAGTTTAATATGCGTGGCACAAGATCTCCAATCCGATAAGTGAGATTTTTGCGAGTATAGGGGCAGCATTCATAAAACCAACACTGGAATGCTAAAGGCAAACCACCATATCGGTACATCTCTCTCCTACTACGAACCTTATCTTTCATTGACTCCAACGTAGCATTGGAAATCACTTTTCCCCAAGGAAAAGTCTCAAAATCATCAGATTCAACCAACAGAAAATCATTCTTTGTTATGAAATCATCATTCATAATAGAAAATAGAAAACTATGAATGAAATACAATACTGCAATATTTAATGCGTCCTCGTCAGATTTTCACATCTTTTTTAAGAAACAGCCAGTTAACAATTTTTTAGACACTTTCGACATGCTTGGAAAGTACAATTCCATCAACCGACTCGACTGGACAGATTCATAATCCTTATTGGGATCACCATTACACTTTAAACCTGTGATAATATAAAACTCTGCAAGTCCAAAGCGCAACTTGGTACTATTCACTTTAATCCATAACTCATCATGTTTAGGTGACACCACTTCCCTAAGCAATAGTGAATGGATAAGTTGATTTTGTATAAAAAATTCGAGCAAGTCCACAAAATAACCAAAACATGTTGTTCTAAACATCCAAAGTATCTTTTAAATATTTCACTATACTGCAGTTTGTATGCACACTGATACGAGTACTATAATAATCACCCAAAGGAACATAGTAATCCCAAAGTTGTAGACAATACAAAAATATAAATATAAATATATATATATAAGCTTCATAACAACCACAAATATGTACTTTAAACATTACGTATACACTATGTGGATAGATGATACACTTTATATACAAATTGCATATTACTTATTGACTTGATACAAATTATATACAATATAAAAAAATGATACATTTTATATACAAATCTAGAACATAACTGCTATATTGGATAAATTTTCTACATACTAAAATAAACTAAGCGAACACAAGTCAGATTTATATCATTAGAAAATACCTTCAAATCAGATGAGCTAGAACATTTTTGATCAACGTGAACTTTTTTCTTTTTTGATAGAACATCATCCCCATCCCTTTTAGCCTTCATTTTAGAACCTTTACCCTTATCCTTCACATCCTTTCCCACCATTTTAATATTTATTTTTGAACTTGTGCTTTTTTCAACAACTACATGCTGAGCAGTTTGTGACCTCGTTACTTTATCGCTGGGAGTCCCGCTATGTGAACGAGTCCTTCTATGAATAGAGGTACTTTGCATTCCTTCAGTAGGGGTATTTTGCATTCCTTCAACAGATTTAGGGGTTCCATGCCCCAAATCGCACCCAAATTCTGGTAAATCTTCAAAATCGTCATCATCATTCCTACTGAAACTAGGGTTATATTTCACTAATTTACCAGCTAATTTCATAAAATTTGGAGATGCCCTAAACTTTCTCTTTTTCTTCAAAGACTTCTTTTCCTCCATTATAGACTCGTCTATGAACAAAAATCGGAAAACCTACTGAAATTTTGACTTACATTAAGAGCAAGAGTAAAAATTAAGAAGTTGTGTTTGAGAAAAATAGAGAAGCTATGTTAGAGAGAACCAAGTACAAAGAACCGAGTACAATAGGAAAAAATGTGAGTGAGTTAAAAGCGTGGGTGGGTCAGTGTATTATGGATTAGCTTATGAAATGTAAAATGTTCGGGCCGAAGGGATATTTCGGGTTCATAGAGAAAATTATGAGCTATTAAAATTTTGAGGGAATATAGAGGATAGTTTACTCATAAATGAACGGCTGAAAAGAAACCCAATGGGCCGATCAAGCTATTATATATCTCATCTAGTTTACACTCTATATACTTGATTCTAGCCTTTTTGGATCCATCCTCATGAATTATGTCACTAACATTCACATCTATCAATCTGGAAAAAACAAAGAAAAAGAGAAAATGAATCCAAATACAAACTTCGTAGTAGAGATTTGTAATATTTACGCAATAAGTAGACATTGAGTTTATTATTCAAATGGTCACTCAATTATTCAAAAATATCTAGTAAAGTTATGTTTTTTTGTTTATAACAGAAAAAAACTACTTAACTATGCTTATCGCACTCAGAAGATCACTCAACCAGATTTCTCAAACTTTTCATGGTCAAATATATATTTTTACCCTCTAAATTATTAACTTTTTCTTTTTTTAATTTTATAATTTTTTCACTTTTTAATCTATATGATGGACATACCTATACAGCAAAAAGTCTTATTTATAAAATATAAAATATAAAATAATTTTCAAGCATATATAATAGAACTTTCCGTTGATCCTTGACTGGTCAAGGTTTGACAACAAGGTCATTTGTCGTTTTTTTTTTGTACGGTCAGTATATAAAGTTAAACTCACATATAAATATTTGAGAGATTATGGAAGTAAGAAAATATTACCTCAATACGTTTCATTGCTGATGAATAAATATGAATTTCAGAAACATACTCTGCAGAATAATTTCCAGCATATATACAAACAAGCTCCTACTGCTGGAGGCCGTGATCTAGTATATGTTGTATGAAATTCATTTCTCTGAATTTTCTCAATGGATTTGAAGAAACTGGAAATGTCCAGTTACTTGATCTTTTGTGGCATATGGTTTGTTGTAACATACTTGATTGATCATAATTTGCAGCTTTTTGGAGGTGGAAAACTGATTTTGCACGATCCATAGAGGGAAAATTGATTCTACCATGACATTAATAAAGATTTTGGATGGGATGATAAAAATCCTGTTATATCACCATGTAGATCAATCTGCAAGTTAATATCCAAGTATATATTATATAAGTTAATATCCAATTAGATTTACTGTTTATTTTTTCCTAGTCGGTATACATGGATTGTATACTAATTATACACGTTTACATACATATTGTAAATGAATTATTCATATATATATATATATAATATATATATATATATATATATATATATATATATATATATATGTCAACTATTTTTTCTTTAAACGGTTGAGCGAGAGAATATTTAGATTAATTCTTCTTATATGTATTAGTAGTAAAGAAGAAAGAAGATAAATAAATGTAAAATGATTGATAAAACATTTCTAGTTCAATGCTAAGGAAAAGCTGCATGTAGTTGGGTAGCTTTCATTTCTTTGACCTTTGGAATCTACTTGTAATATATAAAGCTCGCTGCACCTTCAATTAAGTGATATTATTGGACACCGTTTTGAGGATAAATTTAAGTAAATATGTCTATATGAAAATAATTAATTTAAAAAAAATTATACATACGTATAAAAGGTCGACACATTTTGAAAAATAGCAAACGTTAATTAGGATAGGAAATAAAGTTTAAGAACCCCATTAAACGTAGATCCACGTTTGTGTTACGTGTATTGATGTAATTCACATAGTAGTGATTAAAGAGTCAGAAAGATGAAGGAAGAAGAGAAGGGAAGAAGAAGGAGATGAGGCCGTCGTTTGAGAGAACAGAGATAAGCCAATGAAAGAGATTATTTCATTACTAAAAAAAGTGCATTAAAAATACAGTTCATTGTTGCCTTTATACACATTCCATTAAAAGTGTATTTAAGCTTCTTAACTAACTCCTAACAATAAGCTTAACTAACTCTCTAACAGTAATTAACGGCTCTCTAACATTTTCAATGTACAATGATAGTTATATCCTTTATATTATTTAATACTCCCCCTCAAGCTAGGTAGTGGAAAAATATTGAATACACATAGCTTGGATTTTAGATACTCATGTTGAACTTTGGCTAGTCCCTTTGTAAGAATATTCGCAGATTGATCAGTTGTTGAGATGTACTTTGTAGTAATAAATCCTTGTTGAATTCTTTCTCTCACAAAATGACAATCGATTTCAATGTGTTTGGTCCTTTCATGATATAGTGGATTTGCAACTATTTGTATAGCTGCTTTACTGTCACAATAAATATCAATAGGCAACTTAATTTGAGTATCAGCTTCTTTTAACAGTTCATAGAGCCAAATTAGCTCAGCTACTTTTGTTGCTAAGCTTCTATATTCAGCTTCTGCAGAACTTCGAGGAACATTAGTTTGTTTCTTTGACTTTCAAGATACCAACGAGTCACCTAACTTGATTAAGAAGCATGAGATAGATTTTCTAGTCAAAGGACATGCATCCCAATTTGCATCACAGAATGCAGTGATTGTATTAATCTGAGTACTGGATAGTAAGATTCCTTGACCTGGCTGATTCTTAACGTACTTGACAATTCTCAAGGCAGCTTTCATATGTGATTTTTGGGTTGTTTAAGAAATTGACCAAGTGTTTGAACTCCAAAAGCTATGTCATGTCTAGTTACAGTTAGATATAAGAGTTTTCCTCTCAGTTTCTGATAGGAAATTTGATCAACCAATGGATCAATGTCTTCTGGTCCAACATGGTCATCATACTGCTTTGAGGTTAGTTTGACATTATTGTCAATAGGAGTTACTGCTAGTTTTGTTGCAGCAAGTCCAACCTCTGAAATTAGCTCCAAAGCATATTTCCTTTGATGCATAGTGATTTTTTTATGTGATCTAGCAAACTCAATACCTAGGAAATATTTTAATTTTCCCAGGTCTTTCATTTTGAAAGCATTCTACAGTGATGTTTTTGTTTGCTCAATAAGCTGTAGAGTCTCCTATGATTAGCAAATCATCCACATACACTAAATTTATAGTGATTCATTCAACAGTCTTCTTAATGAATAGTGAATGATCAAATTAACTTTGTTTGAAGTTAAATTTCGGTAGAGCCTCACACAGTTTTATATTCCACTGTCTAAGAGCTTGTTTAAGTCCATATAGGGATTTAATGAGCTTTCATACTTTATTTTTTCCCTGGCTTCTAAATCCATGAGGCAACTCCATATAGATTTCAACAAATAAGTCACATTGAAAGAAAGCATTATACACATCAATTTGGTGTATATGCCTTTTATTTGAAGCTGCAACACTTAAGATAGTTCTCGATGTAACCATTTTCACCACTGGTGAGAATGTTTCTTGGTAATCTATCCCTTCTTTTAGACTATATCCTTTAGCTACTAGTCTAGCTTTAAACCTCTCAACATCACCTGAAGCTTTGTATTTGATTTTGTTTCTTACCTTTTGGTAGTGTTACAATATCCCATGTATGATTGTTCTCAAGGGCTTTTATTGCTTCATTCATAGCTTCTATCCATTTAGGATCTAGGATAACTTCAGAGTAATTGGTTGGTTCAGTAATTGGGGAAGTTGCAGCTACGTATGCTTGATATTTAGGAGATAGTTTGTCATAACTTATATATTGATCTAGTGCATAGGGCACATTTTGATGAATATTTAAAGATACAAAATCCTTCATCCAGATAGGAGGATGCTTACCGCTGTAGGACTTTCTAAGCTCAGGTTGTTGTTGATTCTGAGCTTTGTAGATATTTGAGAAGGCCCAGGTTGTTGTTGATTTTGAGCTTCTGTATTTCTTTGAGTAGGATCTTCACGAACAATATGATCATTTAGTTCAATGTACATGTAGTCTACTAGTATGTCTGAATAATTTTCTTCTCTTATGTCTTGATTTGCATTGGATTCTGCTATTTCAATTCTGTCTGACTAACTATTGCTTGTGGTAATTTCTGATCTTGTTTCAAAAGATGTTTCATTTTTGTCAAACAATACTCTTGTTTTTGATGTGTTATCCACAAACACAAGCTTTGAGATACATTCTTTATTTGTCATGACCCAAAATTCAACTAGTCGTGATGGCACCTAACCCAACCCGCTAGGCAAGCCAACTTTCACTTATCCAATTTCAATAATAATTATTAAAGCAATTTAAGTAAATAAAGATCTTAATCTTATACATTCCCCAAGAACTAGTAGTACAAATCATGAGCTTCTAAGAATAGAGTATACAAAACTGGTATAAAATAATACATCATCTGTTTGAAATGTACATGAACAGATTTTTATAAATCTAAGGCTACCATGAATAAGAGGCGGCTACAATCGGAACGCAGGTACATCTTCAGATCCAGCTCCCAACGAACACAACGATATCAGCAGTCAACATCTGCACACAAGGTGCAGAAGTTTAGTATGAGTACAACCGATCACATGTACTCAATAAGTAACAAAGCTAACATTAGGTTGAAGGTAGTGACGAGCTTATACCAAGGTCGGGTCCAAAACCAATAGTCCACAACAGTCCATAACAATGTAAAGCAATAATACAAGAAGTAACTCAGAGATAAAATGCTCAGCTAAATTATTATTTCTAAAAAGATAGTTCTTCCTTTCAAGTACATCAGTGAAAACCCAAATCGTTTACCAAAGTTGCCAAAAATATGAATAAGTTTGAAAACAATATTTTTCCCAAAAAATTATTTCAATAATAAATAAGATGTTTTATTTTTTTCTTTCCAGATAACCAGTGTAAAACAAATGCATCACTATGCCCATCTGCCAACATGTGTGAGAAACCAGCAATGATGTAATATCGTACAGCATGAGAAAAAATACATCTATATGCATGTATGTCATGTATGCATGTCAATGCAATGTATCGCAGAGATGAACTTGTATGCATACTCTCATAGTATCAATTCACTAAGTCCTCCCCATCACTTAGTCCTCACAGTCACTCAGTCCTCACAGTAACTCAATCCTCTCAATCGCTCGGCACTCGGCACTCGCACTCAGTAGGTACATGTGCTCACTGGGGGTGTGTACAGACTCTAGAGGGGCTCCTTCAGCCCAAGCGTTATATCAAGTCAATCATGGCATAAATCAATAAAACATGTTGCGGCGTGCAGTCCGATCCATAAATATCCTCACAATCAGGCCCTCGGCCTCATTCAGTCATCAATCTCTCCAGTCTCTCTCTCATGGGCTCACAATATCATGAAAATAGCAAAAAAATAATGATATGATGTATCAATAAATAACAGCAAAGACTGATATATGATATGTAATGACATGAATATGACTGAGTATGAATTTTCAATTTAAAATAAATAATTCACAGCAATATGACTATGTGGGTCCCAATAAAACTGGCACATAGCCTCACCATAATTTTTAATATGATTCTCAGCTCAATTTCTTTAGCACATAAAACTACATAAAAAATGCCAAGATTATTTGACTACAAAATTCCACGAAAATAATTATGTTATAATTTTCATGGTGCACGCCCACACGCCCGTCACCTAGCATGTGCGTCACCTCCCAACAATTCACATAATACATATATTCAGAGTTCATACCCTCAGCTCCAAGATTAGAAGAGTTACTTACCTCGAACAAGACGAATCCAATTCCGAGCAAGATCAAAATGCTCCAGAAATTCCATTATACGCGTATCAACTCCTGAACAGCTCGAATCTATTCACAATTAATTTGATTCAGTCCACGCAATTATAGGAATTAATTCCATATCAAAATACTAATATTTTCCCACAAAATCCAAAATTACACTCTGAAAATTACTCGTGGGGCCCATGCCTCGGAACCCGACAAAAGTTATAAAATATGAATATCCATTCAACCACGAGTCCAACCATATAAATTTTACTCAAATCTGACATCAACTCGACCCTCAAATCTTCAAATTAAACCAAGAGGGTTTTCACAATTTTCCAACTTAATTCACCAATTAAATGTTAAAAACAACCATGGATTCGGGTAATTTAACCAATATTGAGTTAAGAACACTTACCCTGTTATTGTTCTTGAAAATCGCCTCTTCTCGAGCTCCAATCCGTCAAAAATGGAAAATGGGACGAACTTAAACTCACTACCCAGGCTTTTCTTCTTCGTGAACACGGTCAGTGCCTCGCGTTCGTGAAGCACAAAATTGTTCTCGTCCAAATTCCTCCTTCGCAAACGCGACATCCTCCTCACTTTCGCGAAGCATAAAGTGCCTCTGTCTCAATGCCTTCTACGCGAACGCGTTCAACCAATCGCGAACACGATGCTTCGTTCCCCCTCACTACGCGAACGCGACACCCCCTACGCGAACGTAGACTAATTGCCTGGGGTCCTCAGTTGCTTCCTCTCTTCTTCGTGAACGCATAACACCTCTCGCGTTCGCGATGCACACCCAGTCCACCCTTCACGAACGTGAAGAGCAAATATTGCCAGCCTCTCAGTTCCTCTTCGCGAACGCGAGGCTCCACTCGCGAACGCGGTGAAGGAAACCAGATGGTGCATCAGAAAAATTCCAGCAGAGTTCCAAGTCCAAAATCCAACCCGTTAACCATCTGAAACTTATCTGAGGCCCCCGGGACCTCAACCAAATACACCAACAGGTCCTAAAACATCATACGAACATAGTCGAATCCTCAAATCACCTCAAACAATATCAAAACTACGAATCGCACCTCACATCAAAATCTATGAACTTTAAACTTTCAAATTCAATATCTTGTGTCGAAACACATCAAATCAATCCGGAATGACTTCAAATTTTTCACACAAGTCATAATTGACATAACAGACCTATTAAAATTTTCAGAATTGAATTTCGACCCCGATATAAAAAAGTCACCCCCCCCCCCCC